>JAXGGA010005866.1:0-74428 GCA_038373865.1 Uloborus plumipes
ATGAATTTGAAAAAACCAATGAATTGCGATGGTTGCCTTACTAATGAGGCTCACCCGAAATCGCGCCATACGATTTCCCTTTCTTCCGATTGCTACTCTGCTTTTCGTGTAAAAAAATATTAAAAATTTGGCTAATGTTCAAACTTAAATCTCTAGATTTAAGTTTTGCACCAAAATCAATTGACTTATGGCGGCCCGGAATTGAGATTTCAACCCTAACGATATCCAAAAGATTGTTTATGAAGAGGGAAATTAAATCAATGTTGAAAATAAAATTTGAGAAAATCTCTTAGTTCGAACAGAAAAAAATCTGGTATGGACCCCACACTACTTCCTTTTACGTGTAAATTTCTTAGTAGTTGCCTTAAGTGTTAAAAAAAGTGCTTGGAGTGAGCAAGGTGAGCATTCAAATATTTACTCCCCTAATCTACCACGAAACAATGCAAAAAATATTTTACAATGGTTATTTTTCTAAATATTGCTGATTTTAATATCATTTAGCGAATTTTTCGCAAAATATCGCCAATAGCGCCAAGTTAAACCCAAATTCAAAAAATAATTTTTTCGCCAAATTTGTCGCCAATTTGGCGATATGTCGCCAAGTTGGCGTCAAACACTTGGCGACCAAAAGCTTGGCGACATGTCGCCAAGTGGTGGCACCAATTCATATCACTTGAGTCTGTATTGAAATTAACATTGATTTACCCCAAAAAAGGGGTAAAAGACCCCTTTGGGAACATTCGAATGCAATCACAAGGGGAGGTGTACAACTAGACCCCCCTCAGAGCCTACATACCAAGCTAGAAGTTTCTACGGCATATAGTTTTTGAGTTATGCGAGCCACATACGCACATACATCCGCACATACGTACATACAGACGTCATGAGAAAACTCGTCGTAATTTACTCGGGGGTGGTCGAAATTGATTTTTCGGCTGTTTGCATGTTGTTAGGTACATATGCACGTGCTGACAGGTCGAAAAAACTACGCGACATTCATTCAGGGGTGAGCAAAGTCAAAATTTAGACTGAAATTTGAGTGAAATTTTTTTCGTGATCACAATACTTCCTTTACTACGTAAAAGGAAGTAAAAAAAGGAAATGAAACAGCATTGTAATAGAACCTCGTTAAAACGAGCTCCAAGGAACCTTTAAAACCACATTTCGTCTCAATCGAAATCGACTTCTTATCCGACAAACAATAAAAGGGGAGCAGAATTCGTTTCGAACGTAATCGAATTTGAGGTTCAACTGTATTTTCTGATCACTCTTATATACAAAGAAAGCTTACACCATCTTTCGGAAGACAGCAACTGTTTTCTTTTCCTTAAAATATGGTATTTAATATGAGTTTGGAAAGAAGTCTCAAAAAGCAAAAAACTCGAAGCCTCCTAAACTTTTGATTCAAAATTTTATTTTCGAATGTCTGTTTCCAGTCTTCCGACCGACAAGATGACAAAGGAACCTCCGAATGTCAAGTTGCTTTGTTTACATCCGCAGTCCGTTCTCCCCAAATAAAAGTATAAGTGGGATTTTAAGTACCAATTTTTGCAGCAATTCATCTGCTGATTAAAAAGGATTTATTTATATTTTGAGAATACATTGAACGAAATCATTTTATTTTACAAAAACAATACCATGTTTTAATCACACTTTTTACTTACATCTGAAATGAAAAATTTCGTGTTCATAATTTACCTGATCAAATTCACCTTTCACTTCTAGAAGACGCCCATGGAGAAACAGGTATAACGCTCCCTAAAACAGGAATTCTCTTGTTAACGTTAGTGAAATGCAGAAAACGATTTTCTTTTATGTGTATGAACTTTTCATTATCATTAAACAAACCCTTTTAGGCTACACCGACTAGTGAGTGAGCACTTAAGAGCAGTTTCATCCTCAAAAATTCATAACATCGTTAAAAATTATTGCTTTTTTTACATGGCAATAAATGGATTTTAGATAATACATATCGCACCCTTGCTACAAAAGTGCCACAACTCAAAAATTGTAATTTTTGAGTTATGACCGTCATTAGACGTAGTTTACACGTCTCTACCAATCCTCAAAAGAGCCAGAGGTTGCATTGAAAAATCAGCCCCCAGAGGGCAGTTATGGCGTTTTGTTGTTATCAAGATGCATAGGACCCCTTCCACTGAAAGGCCACATCTTGAGTTGTCGTCCAGCCGTCGTAGAGTAACGTGCGTAACTAACGATCATAGTTTGAGATGTATCGGTCTTCATATTGACAAATTCAAAAATACTAAAATGTGCCTAGTTAGCCCGGAAACAGTTTTTTGCAACTCCTGGAAAACGTAGTTTTTTTAATTGTGGCACTTTTGTAGCAAGGGTGCGATATAATAATGTTTAAAAAAAAATGAGAGAACTTTTAATGTTCTGCATGAGTTTTTTTTACGGGGGAGGGGGGTTAAAAAAAGTATCTAGACCCAAAATGTGCTGCAACATGTAAGTAGAAACATATAACTCAAAGTTTCGCATATACGGGAGATGCTATACATTTACTTTGCCAAATGATGTGGCAAGAAATCCCTAAATGTCGCAAAGCTTGGCTGCATTTCGAACCAAACTTGTAATAAGTATACTTGTAGAGTGTAGACGCGTTTGGAAAAAAATTTAATGTGTTTTTATCAAAGTTGCAATCTTCATTTTAAGTTCTAAGTTGTACCCGACACGCAACATTTTTTTTTTCCCAAAATCTCTATGTAATGGTTCTTTTCACCAAACACTAGTTTGCTGTGTTAGGTGAAAGTTAAAAATTAAGTTTTGTGAACAGCTTCTCGTTCTGAAGATCACAGTGATGACATAGATATTTTATCTTAAAGAAAAAGATGATTTTCGCGGATTCTTTCTTTCTTGGCGTTGTGAAAATTTTCTTAAAAAAATAAAAACGAACTCAATGTGTTACAAAAAAAAAAAAAAAAAAAAGATACACAATGCCTTCACTTATGTCATACATATATTATTCAAGCGTATAATTTTAAATGTATGTAAGAAAGCACTACGGGGAAACCTCATGTTTAATCTCGCACCCTCGGAAATTTTATTTTGTATTAATATATAAAACCGTCTTAAAGTATTTAAGTAAGTAATTAACCCATTAATGCCTAGCGTCCCTTTTTAGGGACGGTCCAAAAAAGGGTCTGAATTTCCCAAAAATGAACATTTCAACAAAATAAGAGTTCAATTAGTACCTTAGGATTGTTTCAATTCGTTATTAACAGATTGCAGCACATAACCATTGTAAAGTGTGTTCTGTAGCAGTTTTAATATGATCTTTATCAAAAATGACATCGTTCACAATCTCGAGAAAAAAAGCTAAGTTTTCAAAGTTATTCCCAGCTTCCCAGTTTATGTTAATTGCTGATTTTATTTCTTCTTTTAAAATGTCTTTTTAAATATTATATAATAGGCAGAAAAAAAAATTAGTAAAAAAAGTATGTACCCTCTGGGGTCTATCGTAACTTTTAAGGGATGATTTTTCTTTCCTTAATAAAAAAAAAATATTTTTTACATGATATTTTTTTTTTATTATTTTTCCTGTCCATTGAACACTGTTTGTAACCAGTATACAAAATATCCTTGGAAAAATAAATGTCATGCATTAATGGGTTAATTTGACTATGGACTTACCTTTTTTGTTAAAAACCTTAAGAAGTAAAATGCAAAAACAAAAGGAAAGAAAACGAACAATTAATGTTCAAACGAATTATGAATACGAGTTTACATGTTATAAAAAAAAAACTTTCAGCCGTTTTGAAAAAAAATATTGTGGTCTTTCTTGAGACTTCACCTTTTACTTTTACAGTGCTATCTACCTCGAATATTATATTTTGAAGACAACTGCTTGCAAGTCATTCGACATATCATTTTCACTAAAGTCAATAGTAACATTCACAAGAAATCTTTAAAATCTTGCAGAAAGAACATCTATTTTGAAACTGGGAAAGGTATATTTACCCTGGGATATCTTTGTAACATATTTTTAATGATATATTCAGATGACACCAAATCACCGTCAGCTAGACCTGAAAAATAAAAGATTTTAAAAACAAGTTACTTACACAAGAAATGTCATTTGAACTTTTTAGTATACGCAATAATTAAATTAGTGATTTTACTTACGAAACCTGAAAGGTTTCCTCAATACAGTGTGTTCTTGTGCTTTTAAACCCCAATCAATTTCTACCATTTATTTCGATTTTTCGTTCTAGAACTATGCATTTTCTTTCTGTTCCTTGGTGACTTCAACAAAGGGCAAAGGATAAACGATCCAGTTAAAACTCAAAACTTGTAAAGCTATTGCTTGTACGCTGCACGTGCACATGTTTTGAAATTAGGAAGAATCTCTTTTTCAATGTCAAAAAGTTTGTGCTTTTAACGCTAAGGCAGCTATTTCCAAAGAATGCATTTTTACTTCCTTTTACGTCGTAAAGGAAGTATTGTGATCGCGAAAAAAAAATCACTCAAATTTGAGTCTAAATTTTGATTTTGCTCACCCCCGAATGAATGTTCAGTAGTTTTTTCGACCTGTCAGCACGTGCATATGTACCTACCAACATACAAGCAGCCGAAAAATTCTTTTCAACCACTCCCGAGTTAATTACGACGAGTTTTCTCGTGACGTCCGTATATACGTATGTGCGTACATATGTGCGTATGTGTGTCGCATGACTCAAAAACTATACACCGTAGAAGCTTCTAGTTTGGTATGTAGGCTCTGAGGATGGTCTAGTTGTGCACCTCCCCTTGTGGTTGCATTCGAGTGTTCTCAAGGGGGGTGTTTTACCCCTTTTTCGGAGTAAATCAGTGTTAATTTCAATGCAGACTCAAGGGATATGTATTGGCGCGATCACTTGGCGATACGTCGCCAAGTTGGCGACAAATTTGGCAAAAAAATTATTTTTTGAATTTGGGTTCAACTTGGCGCTATTGGCAATATTTTGCGAAAAATTCCCTGAATGATATTAAAATCAGCAATACTATTTAGAAAATTAACCATTGTAAAATATTTTTTGCACTGTTTCGTGGCAGATTAGGGGAGTAAATATTTGAATTGTTACCTTGCTCACTCCAAGCACTTTTTTTAACACTTAAGGCAATTACTAAGAAATTTACACGTAAAAGGAAGTAGCGTGGGCTCCATACCAGATTTTAAGTGAAGGCTGTGGTCCATTTGGGGACGGATTTCGGCTTCTTTGGTGAAGGATCTTGGATTTGGCTTTTCTGGTTATAGATCTTAGATTCCTTAATGTAGGAATGTAGGTTTCTATTTTTTGTCGAGAAGGTTCTTAGTTTCTTTGGTGAGCGCTCTTAGCTACTTTTACGAATGCTACTTAAAGTCGAAAGCTCAAAGCAGTTTTTTGTACTGAAAAACCGGTTCTTTCTAAACTATTTACACGTATAAGTAATACATTTTCCAATTCTCAAATTCTTTTTCAATCCATTATTATCGTAACCTGTACGGATCAAAGCTACTAAATAGGTTTATTCTTAATCACTTAATAGTTAAAAATAAATCAAACAACATATAGTAGATATTAAATTCGAAGGAAAACATTTGTAACATTCTTTGAAAATGACCCATATCATCCATCTACTTGCCTAGTATACTCCTCTCAATCCATATTTTTTTAATTTGCTCTGGAAAGAAGCTCCATTTCCAGCCTTTAATTTAAAATACATAATAAACCTCACGAAAATTACATAAAGCACCATTGTTTTCCGCTTGCTGGGGCAAGTATCATTTCAACTCAACATGTTCGACAAGGACACTGCATGCCCGGAAGGCTTCCTCCACAGGTAGCTAATGAGTTCTTTGTTCGATTGTGGAACAAACTACAGAAACGTAACGAGGTGAATAAATTTTGGACATCAGGAGATCCTTCGACCGATTGACATGCGATTGTAGAGTAACTGCAACCGTAGCTTTCCTTCTCTCTGGCGTAGTAGCAATCCGATTGTTTCTTGTAATGACAAGGTCAAATTCTTTCGCTGAATTATTTGTTTTGAAAATAAATTCAAACTAGTTTATTAATAGAAGTAAATAAATGTTTTTATTATTTTCGTAGTGTTAAATCCATGACACGTGATGAGTTTTGGAGACAAAATGGCAACACGTAAACTTTCCAGTGGCCAACAAGTTTAGTTTGAAATATGATTTCCTTCATATAAATTACAGTTTGAAGAGGGACAGTGTCATAAGACACAAACTCCAAGCACGTGTTTCGAAGTTACAAGGACATCTTCAATGCGTGGAAAGGAAAACTTCGAACTCAGAATTGACTTCACGGAATTAATCAAGAAAAAAAAAAAAAACGCTTTCGCATATCATCCAATTATGTCTTTCTTTTAGTACATTTGTGACAAAAGAGACCTTATTATGTTTGATTTCAACAACTTGAATCATACTTTGTTGAAGCTCTGTTATTCAAGAACAAATTTTCTCGCCGGTATTTTGGTAACGATTTTACACACCCTCGTGTTTCACTGGATTACCTTAACCCTTTCAGTTCTAATGTTGGGTCGGAATAACATTATATTATATCTAATAGGGTATAATACATTACAGCATAGAATAACTTTCCAATAATGATTATTTTTTAAGGAAGGACATTGGAAACCTAATTCATTTGAATGTTGAATTCCATTTTCGTCACAAAACCTATAATTATTTATTTTGAGAATTTCTTACTGTTGATAGTCTACCTCGAATGTGATAATTTTATCGAAAGCAACGGGAGTTTTATACCATTGGTAAATTATAAATACAGTGAACTCTCACTTATACGCCGCCTCATTTATGCGCCTTTTTCACTTATACGACGATTTTGAATGGTCCCAGCACATTCCATAGCAAAATAATGATAGTATTATTCATTTATGCGTCGCTCTACTAAAGATCAATATTTCACTTATGCGCCGAATTTTTCGTAAAAATGTAAAAAAATTAATTTATTTTCCTTAAAAAAATAAGCATTTTTCTTCAATTTCCTCTTTAATCTTTCGCCTTTACGTCTCAGGAAAGGCATTTTTTCCGCATGAACTAGAGTTCCGAGAGGAACAATTATCTATTATGCATCATTTTAAAGGGAACAAGTTGTGATTAGGTACGCTACCATTTTTGTTTTCTCTTTATCATTGTATTTACGTTACAGTAATTGCCAAACCGTAGTGATATGTCCCTTTTCTAAAGAAACATTCTTATTCATTCTCTCATTAGAACCTATGTTGCGTTTTAGTTCTTTAAATACGCTTGTTCACTTATACGTCTCTCTCACTTATGCGCCTTTTTCTGTTGGTCCCTTGGGCCGTCGTATAAGTGAGAGTTCACTGTAAGTCAAAGATAATATGAAATATTGTATAATAAGACTACATAGAAATTCTGTATGGTTTATGCATTTAAACTTAAAATCGTTGTCAAAATATGTCAATATAATACATGTGTAACAATTTTCATTGTAATGTCAAAAGAGGAAGATAAAAAAACTTTTATGCTTAAGATTTCGAATAAATTAAAAGTAGGAAACGAAATTAATGATACTCATATGTTGTAGAAGGAAATAGTAAATATGTGCCGCAAATCAACGTTAAATGCACTTTAAAATGTGAATTAAATAATTAAAAAAAAACAATTGTAAATGATAACAAATGTACTGATTGTTTATTGGTACAAAAAACACTTTGAAGGTAAAAATGTGAGAAGAAAAACAATAATTTTTACTGTACATTTGAAGCAGCAAGAAACTTAGGCAGGAATTCAAGTAAACACGGACGATCGCAACTCACCAATGCAATCTCAAATTCCCAAATTTGGATGCGTTGCAATCGCTACCAGATGCGATTCTAATGTAATTCGACTTCCAGTAGCGATTGCAATTTGCGATCGCCTCGAAGCGATTGCAATGGTGTTTCACTTGAATTCCTGCCTAAGAGATTTAAGTTTTGAGTTGAGACCGTACGTAGATTTCCATCGATCTCTCTCTTTCTTATTTTTTTCTAAATCATATTAGAACCTGTTGGAACTACTAGTACGATCCATTGCTGCAAAACTGATCAAATTTCTCGTACTAAAATAACCGCCACTTTTTAAAATCACATTCGTTCCACAGACATTTGATTTTATGAAGTGACTGATTTCGTAAACCAATGTACTAACTCTTAGTACACTTGACGTTTTAACTGCAACCGAGAAGTACATATTCAATTTTCACAAACGTCTTAAAATATTGATGAATTGATGCTCAATTAAAAAAAAATTGAATAAAGATTCAATCGTTTGAGAATTTATAAAGCTTTTGGTAACCTTCAACATCAAATTCTCCTCTTTGCTTTAAAGTCCATTTATTGAAGAGTACATATTTGGAATTGCGGATAGCGATTTCTTCATCTACCAAGACCGATTCCTCCACTTTTTGGAGCAAAATAGCTTAGGAATATATTACGTCTGTTGTGCAATTTTGAACATACAGACCATACAGTTAATTCGAATACGCTTAAAGCGAGTTACTGCTAAAAGGGTCAGACTATGTCCAGGGCCCGATTAAGATATCACGGGGCTCTAGGCCAAATACTTTTTTGGGGCCCCCTGTACTGAGGCTTAACAATTTTAGGCACTGGATTAAACAAATTTAGACTTTGACTACAGTAATTTTACCCATTTGGGGGCCCCTAAATTGTATGGGGGCCCCAGGCCACGGCCTAGTTGGCCTATTCAGTAATCAGGCCCTGACTATGTCCGAACGACACGTCCGTCACGATTTTTCTTCCCCAGCGGACGGACGTACGTCCTCCAAATAGGGAGAGGCATTCATCATACTGTGCAGACGAACGACAAGCACGTGACTGTATTCGTCCAATAAGAGAAATGGCGCGCTCATCTTGTGGAAACCAATGAAACGCTAGTTCAGCTGGCCTTGAATCGCCAGATGGCGCTTGTACTCGGCTCTGATTGGTTGCTTGTTTGCTGACGGACGACCGTCACGACAAATGGCAACGTTGATCGAAAACTGGTTTCTGCTGGGGAGAAAAATCGTGTCGGACGTGTCGTTCGGACATAGTGTAAATGAAGACGAACTACAATCCCGATCAACGCCGTATAGTCTGTAGTGCATTGTTCTTCGAATAACACGAACTACGGTTAAGACGAACGTAAAATTTTTTTACAAAAAATGCGCAGGAAAAAATACATTTTTTGTTAAAAAAATTTTAACATTTCGCCTCAAAGGACTCAATTGTTCTGTTAAGACAAAGAATAGAATATGACATTGACAAAAAAAATATTTCAATATGTTGTTGGCAGAAAAAATTATGACCGTTTGAATATCGGTAAAACATGACATTTTTCATATTTCTACCTTACGCAACTAAAAGAACGTTGAACTTTCCTCGGTTACTTATACATTATTTTAAAGTGCTTACACTGGTCTTTCAAACGACACTACTTTTGCCGTGGCAACTGAAATGTACAAGCTGTTTTTAGACCTCAAAAATGCTGAAAAACGTCAAAAATGCCTTGTATTGAAGACCTTCACTGACCTTACGGCAACAACTTGCCTCAAATTTAACATTCATTTTGTAAAGTTTGAAACTTCTGTATAACATATACAAAAAGAAATTTGGAGTTCAACAGTTCCTGGTAAGAGTTTTGGCTCACAGCAACTTCCATGTCTTGAAAATCCGCTTAATTTTTGATGCCGCACCTTCACCTTTAGGGATCCATAACAACTAAACTCAATTTTATAACAAAACATTCTGGATTTGGTCTTTCAATAAGGTAATAAACATTTGGTAATTTTTTGGAAAAAATCTGAGACGTCATGAATCACAAGCGTGACACTCTCTCAGAATCTTGCTGTTAAAGGAAAATTTGGTACGTTTTGGCACTGCACTGATTCTGTTTTTCCAGACTTGACTTAAAAAGCGGATGATTTTATAATTCATTGATTTTATAAGAGGTGGTTACTGTACTTACATTAATTATCTCCAAGTTTATCATTTTGACATACACCCTTTTGTTTCTTCAGCAAATTTATAACAAAACGATAAATAATTTATACACTGTATTCGAATTCTTTAAAGACTAAATGGGAAAAAATGCAGCCGGTACGAAAAAAGCGAAAATTATTCCTTGCATGAACCTACGAGAATATTAAACAGTTGAATCGTGTTTTTCTACGACAAAAGAAAAAAAAAATTAGTTAACTCTAAGAAGATAACAAACAAAATTAAATTTTGAAAACTTAGAAGGAATCTTTAAACTGTGATCTCTGATTACATCTGAAATAATATACCACATGTAAAATTCATGCAAAAAGGGGGAGGTCGTCCTATTACAAAAAAAAAGAGTGCATGTAATTTGAAAACAAAAAAGTCTGGGTTTGAACTTTCGATGATATTTTTAACTTGAATATTATAAGACAGAAAAAGAGGCAGAATACTAAGTTAAGAAATGAATAAAGCATGAAGTTTAATTTAAACTTGCTGATTATTTAAAATTCTTCACAGTTTGTCAAACTTGCTGCAGATACTATGGGACTTTCGAAAAAGAAGTCGTTAAAGTCACGCTCACACAGATAGCACGATTTTGGATTCTCACACTCCTTGCATTTTAATGCACACAGCAAAGAACTTTTTAAAATCTAATCGTTGCTTTCTTCCCACAAATATTAAAGTTACCTAAGATATGTCCCTTTAATGGATTTCTTGAACCGTATTGTTCTGAGAGTGAAGCTTCTATTCAGGGACGGGAGGTCACTGTGACCTCCCAATAATTTCCGTATTCGGCACGTTTTGCTGACGATTCGGTAGTTTGAAGACAATATTGCAACATGGAGATTATTTGTTCTTTTTAGTTTTCAAAATTGTTTTTTCTCGCCAAATGTTATTCATTTACGACGTGTGTGTATGCTTGTATTTTATCATTCGGTAAAATTTTATCTGCATTCGGCAAACTGATAATTTTCACTCTCCCAAAAGTTTTAGTTTTGATCGCCCCTACTTCTATATCTTGTGGGATAAATGCAAGACCCTTCGAAGCTGTTGTTCCTTGCACATAAGAAAACAAGAATATCCGTCTAATCTAAGCGAGCCTACTTTCCCGTATACCAACATCTACATTCTAGCATCTCATTAATATTCTCTTAATTGTACGAGACTGCAAATGTGTGCCCTTGCCGAGATCTTTCAAACAAACAAAAAGGTTTTCGAATCGAACTGTTCACTCATAAGTTATTAAAGGGACGAGTGTTTTGAAGTGTTCAAAGTTGAACAACAAATTGTTCAAACGAAAATCAATTGCGAAATTGAGATGTCGTCGCCGAGATCTTTTTCAAATAATAAAAAAAAAAAACATTAATTTAGTTATTATTACGTTTATTTAGTTAGATTGTTCACTCAAAAATTATTGCAGGAAATGGGGCTAGCTTGTAAAACGATTCAAAATTGAACGAAACGTTTATAGCAAACCAATTCTAAATTTTTCGTCTGCAACATTTCTTTTACTAACATTGTAATTTATTACAATATGAATTGCAGGAAATATCTAGAATGAGAGAATTTAATTTTTAATTTATCGTTTGCTGGTCGAAGTTTGTTGGTTTTTATTGTGCGCGTTCAGAGTGTTTCCCCGAGCTTCCCGGGAAGCCCGGGTTCTTCCCAAAGTGTCCAGAGAAGCCATTTGGAAAGCCCGAACGTCCCAAATGCTGTCCAGAGTAGACGCCCGAGCTTCTTGGGCTTAAGCACAAGCAGCCCATGAAATTTGGCTGGGAAGATAGGTTACGTGTTTGGGCGTTTAGCAAAGGATGATGCTCATTGGCTGAAATTGATTGCTCTTTCGTCTGCTAGGATTTACGAAGAGTGACTAAAACAAAATCTTGAAAATACACACACAATGGGGATTCAAAAATACGCACGCTATTTGCTGTGATGAATCTAAAAGGATATATTTCCTTCAGAATCGGTCAGTGCAGGAACAATCCTGTCAGATAAGCGAGATCGACGAAGTTCTTTATACTTACTGTTAGGCCTATTTCATCGTAAATTCCTTCACTTAAAATAACATATTTCTCATTAAATTCGGTAAGTCATTTCGATCCCACACTCAACCATGAGGTAGAGGAACACTAATTGTCGCCAAAGTTAAGAATAGTATCATTTTGTGCCGAAATATAGGAGCAAATGCAGGATTATTCCTGCATTGACCGGCGCGTTAATCTGCTGTTATGTCCGCCATGTTGTTTCTTTCCGAATGGCACAAGTGCTGTCCAGAGCACAATTGCTTGGGCTCGGCCCGGGAAGTTATTTATGACGTCACGGCTGAAGCGCCCGGGCGAATACTCTGAACGCAGCCATTGTTTTATTATTACTATGAAGAATAACGTAAGAAATTTCAGTGACTAACGCTTAAAAGTTTTAGAATCAATTGAATTTCTCTCTTTTTTAAAATGCCCCAAATATATTTTTGCTATGTGATTATTTGATATTGGAATGTAATTTGCAGCAGTAACTGTTTTTGGTTAGCGGAAAAGTAAAAATAACAAGCTTTACGTTCATTTTGCAACACTACTCTGGCCAATTTTTAATTGAAATTAACTATCAGAGACGTTGCAGTATTTGACCAATGGCTGTTCGAAGATATAAAACCAAGGCTTCTTAGAATATGACCAGTCCAATAAGACATTTACTTCGACATCAAAAAATTAAAATATTTTACCTCTTTGGCTAATTTCTTAAATTGAGTAAAGTATTCACAAGCTATACTAGAACCAATAACATATTTGCGAACCCGTTTTTCAGTTTTCCTTTACTTATCACCCCTTCATAAAATGAACGATTCTAAAAAAGGAGGACTCAAGTGACATCTCTTCAAAGCTAGACTTTATTCTTGCAGAGATCTTTCGAGCAAAAAAAAGTTTGTTCGAGTAAATGCAGCCGTTAGTTTTCTTCATGAGATGCTCCAAAATGTGGAAAGTAGTAAATCGCAGTGTATTCCTCGATCATATCCCGATGAAACAAATACACATTTTAGAAATTAATTATTTACAATAGTGGTCGGTAAACGATCAGATTAAATTAGGTTTGTGTACTTACCAAATAGGTATGTGATGATCGTATTGTAGCAAAGAAGGAACAAAGCCGTCAGAGGAGCCCTTAAGGATCCTTCAAGAGCCACGGAATCGTACATATTTTGGAGTCCCATTTCCTGCAATAAAGAAGAGAATGCTTCAATACGACGAATATTGGTCATATAAGATGTTTAGTAAGGAGTTAATTACTGTAAAATACCCGTATTAAAGAATATTAGTGAAAAGTAGAGTTTAAGGAATGAAGTGATAAAATAATTAAATATTCTTAGATGTGTCCATTATAACGACGCGTATTTTTTCAGTTAATTAATTATGAAGTGATGGGGTAAATGCTTAGGGAAAAAAGGCAATACTTTAAAAAAGTAATGTGGTTAAATAATCACCGTTTAAAAAGTGAAATATGACTATATTCAAGAAAGCATATGCATAGATATGATGGTTAAAAAAAAGAATTAAAGCTTACTTTAGTATTAGAAAAGTGCAAGAAACATTATTGAAGGCAAATCTGTTTATACTGTTAAATATAACCATTCGTGCTAAAGAATCTGTAAAAATCATAAAACCATTCTTATATGTGAATGCTACAATGCATTTTTTTCCTTTGGTAGTCTCAATTTCCTATGCAGTAAATTTCATTCCAGACGAAACTGCTTTTTCTTAGATTCCCTTTTGATCGTCCTATCTGCACCTCAGAACCAGACTAGCGTAAATCCAAAAATGGCGATTTTTACTTAGTTACTACATTCTATGTTTAATCTTATTCCACGTCAACCCATGAGAACGTTATTCTTTTAAAGAAACCTCTTCACAGTTATGTAGCAGCTTTAAAAGAGCGCGAACCCCATCCTTTGCATGCACCAAACAAACTTTTCCGCTCTCTCCTGAAAAGTAACGAAAATGAATTTATGTTAGCCTGGCTCTGAGATACAAATATAATACTTTTATTTCTTCAGCAATTTTGGTCATTAATTTTTTTCAATATAAATTTTGCTTGAGATCATCTTTTATGACTTACATACTCACGAATACTCTTAATAGTTGTATGTTTGTTTGGTGGTATTGAAAATTACTTAGTACCACCTTCGGTGTAGTGAAATTCTTTGCCTTTGCATTATTTATTTAACGGTATTGAATACCGTTAAATACCAAGGTGTTTTCTTTTCTTACCTTTTATCTTGAGTTATAAAGAGCTCTTAGGTGTACCATTTAAAGAAACATTTTCTTGCACAAATTGGTCATTAAATGCGTGTAAAACTCAAATCGGAACAATAAAACATGGAAATAAGTGTAGCAGTGCACCTATTATCGGTCATTAAATTGTGCAAAATGTCTTGTTTGTGAAAGAGCAACTAAAATCCTGAAGCCAACCGTTTGAACAATTGTATAATACAGATTCTTATTTCATTTTAAATAATTTTATTTGAAAACATAACTGAAACATCAGTATTACACCCATTGTACGAAGGTGATAATTTGCCGATTATTATTCGAAACTAGCCATCTCATCTAATAGGGAAAATGTATACCTCCGCACGAGCTGTTCACTACGGTGTTAATCCCTCGGCAATTAAGTAGTCCACAACAGTTGAATAGTTCAATTGCTCGGGATTAAATGAAACTCTTAGAGCTGAAGGCAAGTAATTTTCGTCGAGATTTTCGCGAGTTTTTATTTGTTTTTTAATTTTAATTTCATTATTTACTTGAAACTTTCAGTGAAAGACGTGACTTAAAGATAATTTATTGCAATCAAATTTATTTAAAGAACAACTAGCTATCCCAAGTAGCATCAACTCATCGGATTTGGCTCGGCCGATCATCGAATTCCTCGTAAACTGTTCCCGTAACTCACGGTGACATCGTTCCGATCAGTATCCGAGCACGGTTTTCGATGAGCTACTTTTCACCGGAAAGCGATGTTCTTCCGATCAACTTTCCCGATGAAAATAAGCCGAGCATCCAAAATGGATCCTAAATTCATCGGCGCGGGACTGCACTGCTCTTAAATTGCTCCAAATCTCATCGTATTTCGAGCAAAACTCATCGGATTTTACTGCTCGGATTCTGTTGGAGCAATTCCCGATGAGAACTCATCGAATCCGATCATCGGCCGATGAGAATTTCATCGGGTTTCGATAAATGGCCGATGAGATTATGCTGCTAGGTATATACCTTTTTTTAACAAACCCATCATTTCGAATTTTTTCAGGGGCTAACAATGTAAATTTTACCAAAAAATGGCAAAAACCACGACTACTTGCATGTAAATGCATTGATTTCTCAAAGTCGTGGGAGGGTGGAGCAATTGACCCCCACTCCGGCTCCCCTAAATAACGACTACTTTTTAAACATTCGGTTTACGAAAATTCTGGACAAATATAATTTGTGTTAATAGCAGTGCAGAAAAAATTGCTCAATACAATATCTCTTACCTTTGTTAACTTTAGTGTTTAAGGCTACTATTTATGCAATACAAGTACATACTGCAAGCAAAACCTCATAATTACATAAAACTTAAACTTTTTTCCTAAAAATGAATAAGTGTCAGGAAAATAGGTGCTTTAAGTAAAGAGGTCACATACTTTTTGAAGAGGCACGTAGTCTACTTTGTACCGTATTTAGTTTCATATCACATTTTATTAACTACGGTTAAATAGGACGAGGAATTTATTTACAAAAGTCATAAACCTACTTCAAAACGCCCCATAAAAGTAAGAGAAAAAATCAAATAGCCATTGTTTTCGAGACTAAAAAAAAACGTATTGACGAAAATGCTTTTGACTAGTATTTTTTATTAAGCTTTGAAGAAACCTGTAAACTAAATAACTGCCATTTCCTAACTCGCAGGCAAATCCATATTTTTGAATTTTCAGGTTTTCTGTGACAACAGTTGTCGAATCATTCTTCATCAATAAATTTTCTGAATCTCAGTTTTTACTATTTTCTTTTGACTGAGAAAAGTAAGTTAAACAATGCCTTCCAAGAATTGAAGGAATCAATAAATTTTTAATTTCAGAAACTCCAATTAGTTTGTCTTAAAATTATTTGAGTGACAACGGTAAACTAAATATTCTTGAGCACTTATGAATTAAAACATAAGCTTTTAAGGAGTGAACGTGTTCATTTCAAACGCACAACCATAGCTATTTGATGTTTTAAATGGCGCTGTTATTTTTATTATTTTTAATTGTTTTATCCTTCGCAATTTTTCATTTTTTCTTCCTTTTACGTAGTAAAGGAAGTAATTGTGATTACGAAAAAAATTTCACTTAAATTTCGGTCTAAATTTTAACTTTGCTCGCCACCGAATGAATGTCGTGTAGTTTTTTCGACCTATCAGCACGTGCATATGTACCTAACAACATACAAACAGCCGAAAAATCCATTTCGACCATCCCCGAGTAAATTACGATGAGTTTTCTCGTGACGTCTGTATGTATGTATGTGCGTATGTATGTGCGTATGTATGTGTGTCGCATAACTCAAAAATTGTATGCCGTAGAAGCTTCTGGTTTGGTATGTAGGCTCTGAGGGGGGTCTAGTTGTGCACCTCCCCTTGTGGTTGCATTTGAATAATCCCAAGGGGGTCTTTTACCCCTTTTTTGGGGTAAATCAATGTTAATTTCAATGCAGATTAAGTGATATGATTTGGCGCTACCGCTTGGCGATATATCGCCAAGCTTTTAGTCGGCGTTTGCCGCCAACTTGGCGACATATCGCCAATTTGGCGAAAAAATGATGTTTTTGAATTTGGATTCAATTTGGCGCTCTTAGCGATATTTTGTGAAAAATTCACTGAATTATGTTAAAATCGGCGATATTTAGAAAATGAAACATTGTAAAACATTATTTTGCATTGATTGGTGACAAACTGGAGTGTAAATGTTTGAATTGTTATCTTGCTCACTCTAAGGCACTATTTTAACGCTTAAGGCATCTATTATGGAATTTAAACCTAAAAGGAAGTAGTGTTGCGTTCACACCAGATTTTTTCTGTTTAATTATTGTCTAGTTTACGCTCTAAATATATATTTTTTGTGAAACATATGTCGCTTTAAATGTAAATCTACCGTCTAAGTACGAAAACAAGTATGAATTAAGTAAGAAATGAAATAAAGATACACAAAGCACTTCAACAAAGCAAATTTCATTTTTATACGTTTCGGTCATTGGTTCCTTTGTTCCAGTAGGTATGAAACGCTGAACTTGAGCTGTTTTTGTACTACTTTAAAACAAACAAGCAAAAAAATGATTTTTTTTTTTTGCAGGGAAAAAGCAGGGTAATAACTTAAAATTAAGATAAAACGTGGATATCTGGTGTCATAAATCTCCAAAACATCAGAAGAAATTCGAACTTAATTAATTTGGTTAAAAATTTTAAGCCTGAGTTTATATTGCAGCTTTTTGTATCTTTTTTGTAGCTACTTTTGTCGCAACTCAACGGTTTTAAATATTATAGGCTTTGTGCACACCTAGATTAATGCGTACTTGTTCTCGAATTATACTTTTTAAGAGAGATTTAAACATTCAAATGTGTACATTTAAACCAATGCCATTTGCAATTTTAAAAGCCGTTAGGAATGCACTAAACTTGTTGATGCTTAAATAAATTGTTGGGTTACTAATTAAATGCTCAAACTTTAAAAGTTTGAACTAATGAGCGTTTATTTAAATAACTAGCCGGGTACCCGGCCCTGCCCGGGTTTCTGCCGGGTAATGTGTTTCAGTGAAACTCATTCATAAATTTCCCAACACTAAAGTGCATATCTATAAACATAATGGCTACTTCTGTAAACAATGGCTATGTTATGGATAAACTATAAAAAATATAATGCAAGCTAAAAAAAAATAGCAAGCTACAAATAATGTTTGAGTAAATAGGAAATGTTATAAGCTTGGTATATTAAAATAAATATATATTTACAGTATCAATCGCACTGAAATTAACCATTTCCAAATATTGCTCGTTAAATAAGTCCCATTATTAGTTTCTATCCTCGTGACAACATTGGTGAGGTGAAAACATCTTATGTACCTAATTTAGAAATTTTTTTGACTATAAACACTTTCTATTCTCTAACTATTGCCAAAATCAATTCTTTTTTATTTCACCCGTTAGCGATTGTTGGCTCAGATAAATATAAAAATCCTTAGAAGGCAATAAATTTCATACTTACTCCAGCGAAGCCTAGGTTCAAAATTTTCACCATGATTACTATTAATATTGTTGTTGCATGGCAACCAAATTTTTGCAACAATGCACTGAAAATTTAATTATTTAATGGGGAAATTAAATGAAATTTACTATTTTCCATAATAACTTTTTTAAACTAAGCTTTTTAGAAATAAATTATAGCTTATCCTGCTCTCTGTTACTGTAGCTATCTAACGGTGCAAAAATGGTTAAAATCGGTCCAGTAGTTTGGAAGATTACCCCGGACATACGGTTTCAGAAGTAGTCTTTTATGTATATAGATATAATCTTAATATTATACCTTATCACCACAGAAGCCAATCATTTCTAACACTCGAATTATCCTCGTTGGAAGATGTGACACAACCTGAAAACAAAATAAAAAAAAAAGTTAGGCAAGATCAAAAGTATTGAATTATGTTAAGTTGTGAATGCATACAATGAGTTATAACAGATATTCCTAATAGTACATGCCACGGTAGAGCTATTGGGACGTCCACTGCGAGTCACATGGTCACACGGTCACAAAGTAACCGGCATTTGCGACGTCCCACGGGAATCACGTTGTGACGTTTTTTGACAGGCTTTATGTGACTTCACAGTGACGTTGTTCCTACAATTGATTAATAAGAGGTCACTTTTGTGATCTCAGATGAGAGATAAGACAACGCATGTCCTCACTTTGCTCAATGAGCCCGTGAAACCATTAAATTAATCGAAGTGGAAGGTACTACCTCATTCCTCTTTTGACCCAGATTTAGAACCCTTTGATTTCCGTTTGTTTGGTCCATTGAAGAAGGCATTCCGTGGGAAGAATTTCCTGTTTAACGAGAATGTCAAGAAATTTGTAGCAAATTCGCTCCGACGCCAAAACAAAGATCTCTTTGCAGCCGGTATGAAAAGAAAGCGGTAGACTTTTGGAATAGGTGAATAAATGTTGACGTAGAATACGTTGAAACTTAGCACAAATCTTGTCATGTGAAATATTATATAGTATATGATGTGAAAATTCAATCTACAGTTGTTCAGGATAACTTTGATCGATTAAAAATTGAGCCTTTAAAATAGGAAATATTCCCCAATAAATGCGTTAAGTCATTTAAAAACAATAAGAGTTCCATTAAAATATAAATAAACAAAGCAAAAATTTCAACAAAACAGTTTTTTAGTCAATTTAGCATGTTCTACGTTATGACAATTTCTCCAGATACACAAATGGTGGTAATATTACGTTGACTGAGACTGTTGTACCATTTTCCTCCATTGTCGACAAATTGTTTGATGCCAAAGAACAACAGCTACTTCAGCCATGGTAATCTAAACGACAGTATCTACAAAATCGAGTTTTTGAGATATTTGAAGAAACAATTTTTTGGTTACAAGCAAATAGTTTTTTCTTCATCTCAGTTTGTATCCTTAATTATTAAAAAAACCCCTCGTATTAGTTTTATGTTTGCCAAAGCTGTCAACGCCATTTTTTATAATTCTAATTTTTGAAAGTGTTAACCCATTAATGCCTGACATTTTTTCTCCAGAGATATTTTGTCTACTGGTTACAAACAGTGTTTAATGGACAGGAAAAATAATAAAAAAAATATTATGTAAAAAATAATTTTTTTATTAAGGAAAGAAAAATCGCCCCTTAAAAGTTACGATAGACCCCAGAGGGTACATACTTTTTTTACTAAAATTTTTTTTCTGCCTACGATATAATATTTAAAAAGACATTTTATAAGAAGAAATAAAATCAGCAATTAACATAAACTGGGAAGCTGGGAATAACTTTGAAAACTTAGCTTTTTTTCTTGAGATTGTGAACGATGTGATTTTTGATAAAAATCATATTGAAATTGCTACAGAACACACTTTACAATGGTTATGTGCTGTAATCTGTTAATAACGAATTGAAACAATACCAAGGTACTAATTGATCATTATTATTTGGTTGAAATGTTCATTTTGGGAAAATTCAGACCCTTTTTTGGACTGTCCCTAAAAAGGGACGCTAGGCATTAATGGGTTAATGTGGCTTAACCGGAAAGAGATCGCGGCACCCCATTCGTATCCAGACACATGTCGCAGGGAAAAGTTTTGTCTGTAATCAATCACCCTTTCAGCATTTTCTTAAACATTAAAAACGGTTTTCTAAACTTAAGAAACTTATTTTCTTAAAGAATTAATGCACTTATTATTTACAATTCCAATGTGGTTTTTTCTTCTAGTTTATAGAAAATTTTTGGTAAAACTGAGTGGGGAAACTCAGTAACCCCGCGCGATCTCTTTCGTCACTCTTAGATGCTCACTAGGGTGGGGCGAAAAATAAAAAGTTTTATTAGATCAACTTCTAATAGTTGCCAAAAGTTGTCTTTGGTGATAGTTAGCTTTTGTGCAAAATTTGAGAAAAATCGGTTAATATCTTCAGGGGGCTCTGCGATCGCTAAGTTTTATCATAGCTTTTATTGGGATTTTATGGTTAAAATATGAAAAATAATGCCTTTAGCCAATCTCATTGCATTTTTTTTACTCTTAAGATATATTCATGCATTCAAAGCATATGAAAAAACTCACAAAAAATATTTTATATGATATATTTATATTTCAAGCATTTAAAAAGAAACTAAAACGTGAAAAAAGTGATTTTTTTTTAAATATAAATATATCATATAAAATAATGTTTGTGAGTCATTTCATATGCTTTTAATGCATGAAAACATCTTTTGAGTAAAAAAAACGCAAAGAGACTAGCTAAAGGCATTCGTTTTGATATTTTAACCATAAAATCCATAACAAAGCTATGGTAAAACTTTGCGATCGCAGCGCCCCCTGAGGATATTAGCCGATTTTTCTCAAATTTTGCGCAAAAGCTAACTATCACAACTAAGACACTAACTAAGACAACTTTTGGCAACTATTAGAAGACGATCTGAAAAACTTTTTATTTTTCGCCCCACCCTAATGCTCACCTTCTGCCTGGTAAAAGCAAGTGGAAACATAAAATTCATCATTTTAATGCAAAACCAGCGAATTTTTTGCACACTAATGTCAATCCTCATCCATAAGATGGCTGAAAAGGGCTTTTCTCTGGAAGGTGTTTTGGCGATCACTGTGGGGGATAACTTAGAATCCCTAATTTGAATCTAACTAACATTTTAGGCGAATTATATAATTCCAGAAACCCTGGTACAAAAGAACGCAGGTACTCCTAATGCCAAACTCCCAGTAGGACTACGATGAAGGGTTAAAGCAAGCAAAAGTACATTATTGTTTAATACTTCGGTCAATAAGATTAAATTTATCATACAATTTTTTATTACGTTTCCTTCCATTTTCGCTGACATGATTTTCAAAGGATCTGCATACGACAATACAAATAGTTTACGTACTTTTTGTGCTAACTAAATCCGCAATGCACAAGTGTGTTTCAGCAATAAAAGATAAAAAAAATGCATAGTTCGTTCATACCAAATAAAAAATGCCAAGTCCCATACGAACTCCACTTTCAAAATGGCGTCTGTCTTCTTCATCTTCCCAGCGTCTGTTTTCTAAAATAAGCAACGCCTCTCTGTAAAACCAAAAACATTTTTTCATTTTGCTCCCGTAATTTTCACTCAATGTTACATAATACTTGCAAATACTAAGTGAAATTAAGTTGAAAGATTTTGGGGCTAAAGTATAACGAAAGGTATAAATCATGTCAATGATAAACAAAAAGTCTAATAACTTTACTAATAGAACCATTATTTTTCCGCCATAATGAAATATTCTGTAATGTCAAAAGTATCCCAGGTGCCATTGAATTTCGTAAAATCTTTTTGAAATTCAGAGCATTTATCAATAAACAATAACAAATGTGGGACAATTTTCATCGTGTCATGTAACAATTTCATCTGGAAAAGTTTTAGTTCAGTTTTTCAATAAGCACAGATTAGCAATAATATCTAGATACATAAAAACATATTTTATTTGTTAAACTTAAAATTTATTATATATAATTCTGTGACAATGGGTACAATTATTTTTAAATAATTCTAAGATCAAGTAGATAGTCACTTTTAACATATTGAAAGCATTTTTATAATTCCTTCAATTATACCCAAATTGCATACTTATTGTAATTTCCTCTAAGACCTAAATTTATTTCACAGAAATTTAACTGACATAAACTACGGACTCCTTCGTTGCGAGCAAAAACTATTTACCAGCGCGTTTTAACCTTTTACCTCTTTGCTAACCAAATATTATCTAACCACAACATTCAGAACGTTTTCCTTCTTTACCATTAAATTAGCTCTTAACTATTCAAGGTCATTACAAAACTTTTAAAACGTACAAAGTATCCGATTACAGCTTAGTTTGTATTCTAAACAAAGATCAATGTCGTTTGCATCACCCCCTCAAGAAACTGCGTACGTTGCTCAAACGGGGTTTTCCAAGAATCAAGGTTGCTTTGAAGGACGCCACAAAAATTACGTTTCTTATCTGTTAATTCTTAGCAATTTTAAAAATTGATGGCCAAATAGGAAGCACTCATGAGGAAAATTGGAAGCCAGCCTAACAAAAAGACCAAGGCCGTAGCCAGAATTTTTTTTCGGGGGGGGTTCAAAGTGAAGAAAGTTTGTTTGAAAAAAAAAAATAAACAAGAGGTTACAAGTCTTAGGACGCAATGGGAGCATAGGCTGCTTGTATGGAGAGGGGGGGGGGCAAAGGGCAGGCCCGTCATTTAGGGGGGCAGGGGGGGGTCAATTCCCCCCCTGACTTTGAGAAATCAATGTATTCACACATAAGTGGGCGTGGTTTTTTATGTTTTCTGATGAAATTGTATTGTGTTTGGACCCTTTGCCCCCCCCTGGAAAAACTTGAAATGACGTCCCTGGCAAAGGGGCAGCTGCTCCCCTTTACTTCCGAAAGTAAAGGGGCCCTGCCCTTCACTTTTTAGAGCGAAAAATTAACGGTCGGTTATTTACTGGGTGGATTGTGATTTATTTCATGAAAATTAAAAACTGAAAATACCACAAAAATGTTTTTTTTTTCTCATCTTATTTCACAAAAAAGGAACTTTGAATTGCAAAGGGGATATGTATACAGTAAAATCCATCCTGCTTTTGAGACTGTATTAAAGTTTTTAGAGGTCATTTGTTAAAATCCAATAATATAGCCAAATTTTAGATTAAAAAAAAAACAGCTTTAGGGTGCCACACTAAGCTCCGCACAAACTTCTTTTGATCCCCCAATTTCTTGGTGCACCAGCCGCCTATGATTGGGAGTATGTTGGACTAACAGGAAGGAGAGCGAAGCTGAGGTAATGGCCAACACGTTAATCAATAGGCTTTTGGGAAGAAGGAAAGGAGTCTTTCTCCTCTCCTGCATTATTTTTCAAATAACTATATCAGAATTTATGGCGACATCATGTTTGAAAAATTGAAGAAAAAATAATTAAAGAATTTCAAAGCTTTGTTCTTTTTTTTTTTTTGAAAGTTTAATCTACGAAAAACAAAGCACACAACTACGTTTCATATTTTTTTTAAAAAATCAGGAAAATTTATTTATCACTTTTTATTGTTACTACTATTTTTTTAATTGTCTTTATTTCGAAAGAAATAATGTTTCATTGTAAACATTACACACATCACTATATTACATGATACTGTTAAAGTAAATTAAAAAAAATAAAATGCTGATTAAAAGTGAACAGCATGCATTTTCATTTCCTGCTTTCCTTAAGCATCTTTAAAAAATTGAGAAGTCCCTTAATATGAATACTGCCTGTTAAAAAACCTGAAAAGTAACGAAATCACTTGTAAATTAAAAATTATGAACTTTTTAATGAAAAGTAGATGTTCAAAATTTGTTCCTTTTTAAAGTAAGTTAAAACTGAATTGGAATGCTAAATCTCTCTACTTAAATGTGCCTTTTGCTCAGAATTGGAAAGGGTTTTGAAATTGGAGTGAAAGATTACATTTTCATGTTTGCTATACTTTAATCAACTACTTTCCTTCTATGCAAAAGTGAACAAATGTATTTAAAGGCAATTTCTTCTCTATTTGAATTTTCAAAGGAAAAAAAATCAATAAACCAACGAAATTTTTTTCTTGAAATATGAAATATTATGCAATATAAATTTCATTAAAAACAACCAAAGCTGAATGGAAAATGATGAAATAAGCTATGTGCTAAAATATGATTGAAGTGAAAAACTAACTTAAATAAAACACAAATTTTCATAAAAATACAGTATATAGCTATTTCATGGCTACAATAAAGCCAATTAATTCTTTCTTTTTCCATGATAAAAGAATCTCAACGACAAGTGCCATAAATTTTGTTATCCCGTTAAAGATTATACTAGACCAGCAGGAGAGACGGTATAATTTAAGTTTTAAGTTGAAAAGATAGAAAAAAACTCTTTTGGCGAAATAGTGAGCAGAACTATTTAAGTTTATTCAAATAATATTTTTTTTTCTAATTTTTCTTTATATCATCAAAAACCTCAGACCCATCACAACTTCGAGAGGGGGGGGGGCAGTGGCGTAGCTACAGCTTCTGCCGCCCGGGGCGGTTCGTCAATTTGCCGCCCGTTTATTTAAACGTACATAGACTGTTTATTATTTGAAAATCGTACTCCTGGGTCAACATTTTAATCTAGTTACATTAATATTGCTCACCTACGATTTTCATCTCAAAAGATAATCATACGCAAAAAAAGCAAATAGATTTTGAAAAAAATTCTAGAAATAATAATAAAATTTTCACATTAGGGTCATTCCATGTCAAGTGATCCAACTTTTTTACCTTACATTTTTGTTTTTCTTTCAAATTTGGCTCATTAGTTGTTCCCCTTGAGGTAATCAAAAGCCTCAATTTTTAGGTTTTTATCTCTGTTATTTTTTTATTTATGAGACTTTAAACTTTGGAAAAACCCTCGTTTTTCCATGGATGCTTGAACATAAAAGGAGCCATAACTCGGCACCAAATATAGATAGAGCGATTTGGTAAATGGCATTTTAAAGTACGTTAGTTGCTGCTTAATCTGATATGCAACATGACTAATTTGATAAAAATTTTATTTTAAAAAAATGAAATTTAAATTTCAAATTTAAATTTCTCAAAAAACATACAATGAATTTTTTTCCAAAAATTCTTGTGTATTTTACCTTTGTTTGTTCAAATTTTCAGGTTTGGATCTCAATGGGTCATATTTTTTTGAATTTTTAATAAAATTGTATAGGAAAAAAATGATATTTTTTAGGTTCTATTCATTTAAATACTAAGTTCTCGTGCTTGTGATGGTCTAAAAAGTAGTAAGTAAACATGACTATGCTTGAAGTGAGCTGGCATGAACTTGTAGATTGGTCAGGTTCCTCCCCCCTCCCTCCCCTTGTACAATCACTCTTTTATTTCAAAACTATTCAAAATGCTTTTTTTTAATTGATACAAAATGAATAGTAAACTTATTTAAAGTTGTTAAATGGGTTCCCTTATAACTAGACGAAGTATCCCCCTCCCCCACCTAAATATACCATTAACACTATACTAATATGACGTCTAACCTGTGGACTGAATTGAGGATCATTTTCAACCTAGGTATATATTGTTTTTTAGACGAAGTGTTTCTTTTTCGATCTGAACTTCACAAAGTGTACTTCCATTCTATACCTGAAATTTAACTTATGATTGATTTCATCTCGTACCCAAGCACCAATCTTCAATTTTGGAGGGAGGAAAGAAATGGTTCGCCCCAAGATCATAGCAAACAGCACAGTAAGCACTGTTTCTCCTTGGTCTCATTGTTTTTTCTATTCTTTTCGCACAAAACTGAAAAGAAATTACAGTATCAGATCATAATATGTCTGTGTCTCTATAACTCTCTTTCCACATTATGTAGTGTTATATGTAGTGTGCAGCTGTTATTTATTTGTTTTTAACTATTTGTTTTATTTTTCATTTTGTTGTAAAGGAGAGTAATGCAGCAAGATATATCTTATATTAAAATCAATTATAGATTAAACAAGCACTGCTTTTTTGAGCATAACCTCTCATGTTGTTTAACTTCTTTACAGATTGCTCCCCCCCTACTACCCTACCTTCCCTCTCCAGGCTTTTATTTTTTTTTATTATCCCCTTCCCCCCATTTCAAAGCCTTAGTCTCGACGGATATCTGGTCGTATTTCAGTTTGTTCTGTTACTTTTTCTTATTAGCTCATGAACTTTGTCCAATAAGAGAAAGGAAATTCAGTTATGGGGACTGACGTATGACCTGATACTTTGATTTCTTTTCAGTTTTTTGTGAAAATAATGGGAAAACATTATGAGAACAAGGGAAGCAGTGCTATTTTGCTGTTTGCTGTGATCTTGGGGCGAACCTTTTTTTTTTCTCCCTCCAAAATTGAAGATTGTTGCTGGGGTAGGGGATGAAATGAATGGTAAGTTTAAATTCAGATATTGAATGGAAGTGCACTTTGTGAAGGTTGGATTGAAAAAGAAACGCTTCGTCTAAAAAACAATATATACCTAGGGTGAAAATAATTCTCAAATCAATCCCCAGGTCAGACGTCTTTTTAGTATAGTGTTAATGGAATATTTGGGTGGGGCAAGGGATGTACTTCGTCTTGTTATAAGGAAGCCCATTTACCAACTTTAAATAAGTTTACTATTTATTTTGTATCAAAGAGGCTTTTTTTTTAACATTTTGAACTGTTTGGGGGGGGGAGGGTATGGTTGGTCCGGGAAGGGAGGGAGGGAGCTGACCAATCTCATACGAGCTGACCAAGTTCATACGAGCTCACTTACCTAGGGTAAAAATAATAGTTAATTCAATCCCCAGGTCATTATATTAGTATAGTGTTAATAGTATATTTTGGTATATTAGTATAGTGTTAATAGTATATTTTGGGGGGGGGAGGGGGTTAATTCGTCTAGTTATAAGGAAACCCATTTACCATTTTTAAATAAGTTTACTATTCATTTTGTATCAAAGAGATTTTTTGAAAAAACATTTTGAGCATTTTTGAAATAAAAGAGTGGTTGTGCATGGGAGGGAGGGGGAGGGGGGAGGAACCTGACCAATCTACAAGTTCATGCCAGCTCACTTAAAGTGTATTCATGTATACTTACTACTTTTTAGACCATAACAAGCAAGAGAACTTAGCATTTAAATAAATAAAATCTAAAAAATATCATTTTTTTCCTATACAATTTTATTAAAAAATTCAAAAAATTGGACGAAAATTACTCTTAATCATAAATTAGAAAATCTTTCCATAGGTAAAAACTCATTGCATTTTTCACTTTCTTCTATATCTAATATATAGAAGAAAGTATTGGTTTCGTGAAAATTTTCGAATGTCGAATTTTGACGGATTTGCACGTTTTGAGGTGCGCTGAGTCCATTTCGACCATTTTTGGAAAATGTCTGTCTGTGTGTCTGTCTGTGTGTCTGTCTGTCTGTGTGTGAGTCTGTATGTGTGTGACCAGTTTTTGTGGCCGCGCTAGAGCAAAAACTACTGCATGAAATCGATCAAAAATTTTTGCACATATGTACCACCATGTGAACTGGTGCACCTGACTTTGTTTAGCGAATTCCTCCAAGGGGGGTGGAGCAATCGCACGTGCTCTGCGCGGGGGCGATTGCTATATCTCAGGAAGTAAAAGGCGGAATCAAACGAAAATTGGTCCATAGGTAGACCCTACTGAGTACAGGTGCTGATTCAATTTGTTTGTCAATATCTTGAAGGGGGGTGGAGCAATCGCACGTGTTCTGCGCGGGGGTGATTGCTATATCTCAAGAAGTAATCGGCGGAATCAAACGAAAATTGGTTTGTAGGTAGACCCTACTGAGTACAGGAGCTGATTCAATTTGTTTGTCAATATCTCGAAGGGGGGTGGAGCAATCGCACGTGTTCTGCGCGGGGGTGACTGCTATATCTCAGGAAGTTACCGGCGGAATCAAACGAAAATTGGTCCATAGGTAGACCCTACTGAGTACAGGTGTTGATTCGATTTGTTCGTCAATATCTCGAAGGGGGGTGGAGCAATCGCACGTGTTCTGCACGGGGGTGACTGCTATATCTTAGAAAGTAACCGGCAGAATCAAACGAAAATTGGTCCATAGGTAGACCCTATTGAGTACAGGTGCTGATTCAATTTGTGTGTCAATATCTCAAAGGGGGGTGGAGCAATCAAAAGTGCTTATTTTGTCATTGCACCTACTGTATCTCGGGAAATATTGCTGCGATTTGAATGAAATTTGGAATAACACTAACCCAATATGGAAACAAGCATCGAATAAATTTTGGCGCCAATCGCCCCAGGGGGAGGGTGGGGTGATTTTTGCGCTTAGTCAACAATGCGAAAAATTAATTCATTAAAAAATCGCTTTCACGCTATTTAATTATCAAAACAGCTGAAAACTTTCAATGATTTGAAATTTTTAACTGTTGCCAATTTCTTTTGACTAACAAATAAAATGTTTGCAATTAATCTAAACAAGGCTTTTGTAATGATTTCCCATTTCGCTCATTGATTCTGCATTTGCAGGGTTATTACGATAATTGGGAAATTGGTGCTGTTTCCAATTATTCGGGAGAGTACGTATTTTATTTTGTAACTGGAATTCATAAGATAGATATAGAAGAAAGTTTCGTGACGGCCACGACAGCTAGTTATTTTATTGTCTTCTTCTTTTTCTTACAAAGTCTATACATCAATGCCACTCTATAGCTTTGCTTGGCTTTTATTTTTTTTTGCGTGACGTCTCTACCTTGTTGCCGCCCCAATATTGCTTGGTTGTTATTTAAATTTATCCTTTTCTTCTTATTGCGAGCCCTACACTCGAGGACGTCTGTATCTCGATGGCGCCCTATGTATTTTCTTGGCAGCCTCTGTCCTGATATAGTCCAGATTTATTTTTTTTTCTTCTTGTTGTTCCCCTTTGTGCATGTGGTTTGCCGGCGTCCTTCTCAATTTGTCTCATTTTGGCGCCCCCTTAAAAGTGCCGCCCGGTGCGGACCGCCCCCACGCCCCCCCTTAGCTACGCCACTGGGGGGGGGGGCCTCCGACCATCAAACCTTGAAATCTTCTTTTTTTTTCCTTTTTTTTTGAATACTTTTTAAAAACTTTTGAGGTTTGAAAATTTCGGGGGGGGGGGGTTCTGACCCCCTGACCCCCCCCGCTGGCTACGGCCTTGAAAAAGACACAGACCTTCTCCCCTCACTCGGTATTGAATTTCAAAATTTATTCTCAAAGAACTCACCCACTTTACGTTTTCATTTAAATGCGCAATTTTTTTCGCAAGAACACAATTTATAGCAAAATTATTTAAAAGTTACAGTGAACTCTCACTTATGCGCCGGCCCAAGGGACCAACAGAAAAAGGCGCATAAGTGAGAGAGACGTATAAGTGAACAAGCCTATTTAAAGGACTAAAACGCAACATAGGCTCTAATGAGAGAATGAATAAGAATGTTTCTATAGAAAAGGGACATATTACTACAGTTTGGCAATTACTGTAACGTAACTACAATGATAATGAGAAAACAAAAATTGTAGCATACCTAATTACAAAATGTTCCCTTTAAAACGATCCATAATAGATAATTGTCCCTCTCCGAATTCTAGTTCATGCGGAAAAAATGCCTTCCGTGAGCAATAAAGGTGAAAGATTAAAGAAGAAAGTGAAGAAATATGCTTATTTTTTAAAGAAAATAAATTAATTTTCATACATTTTACGAAAAATTCGGCGCATAAGTGAAATATTTATCTTTCCAGCAAGGCCGTATCCAGAGGGGGGGGGGCCCGACGGGCCCCCCCCCCGAAACCCGAAATGTTTTATAATGTAAAACAGAAAAAAAAAGTTTTCTTTTTTTTTTAAATTTCAAATGGCAAAAAAAAGTTTTTTTTTCCTTTTAACTATTAAACGAGTGAAAATTTGAAGAAGTACAAAAAAAAAAAAAAAAATGACAATTCAAATTCTCATTAGCTGCAAAACAAACTTGAAAACAAGACTCTCATTAGCACTTCCAGCTCTCTTTCCCAAATCAATTCAGGCTCAAGGCAAGCTACTTGTCAGTTTGATCGGCGCCCCCCCCCCTCCCCATAAAACATAAAACTTACACCACTCAGATTCTTACCCCCTAATCGCCGGGCCCCTAGTTTCCGACTAGGCTGAGATTGCTTCTCAGCGCCCTGATTCAATTAAGAGGGTACTTTGTTGGTCCCCATTTATAAGCATTTGTAATCCTCGAGGGATTTTAATAGCTAAACATGTCTTCAATCAACAAGACCACACAAAAACGGATACGTTCACAGACCCTCTGCTTTGTTGGACGCTCACCAATCTTAGACAAAAGTTACTTTAAAAAAATTCCATTTACAAATGCTTAAAAACCTTGAAAACTTTGTTAAATGTAGCTGTAAACCTTGAATTTTAAAGTTTCTAACACAAATGGAGGGGAGGTGAGCATCAAGTTGCGCGAAACTCAGCTCCTTGATTAAAAAAAATATTCTGCGTAATGCAAAAATCATATTCCAGCATTTTTTGTAGCATATTTTCAAAAATAATTTTTTGTGACTCACATGTTTCATTTCTGACTATTCATTAAATACCTAATTCAGTATTTTAGAAGTTACTTTGTAATTGATTCCTTTATTAATATGTTAAGCACGAGAAAAAATATTACCCTACCTGTATTCTTTTTCGTTTTCTGCAGTACTAGTGATTGAAAAAGAAATTGTCGTTATAAGTATTTTTAATATCTATTTTTAATCTTTAAAAGATGTGTCTTTCAAAGTTTTAACAATTTCGTAAGACTGTCCAATCAACTATTAAAACGTCAGAGACTGGAAAGTGCAAATGAAATGCTTTAAAGAATTTTAACTGTTCTAGAGTCTTTGAAAATCATTAAATACCTTTTTGAAACTCCTTCAAAAGTGCTTCAATCCTATTTCTTATCAAATAATTAAACTATGAATTAACTAAATGGCCAGAATGTTACTCTCTCGTTAATTATTTTTTAAATCTCTACACTATTTCTTTTAAAGAATTTTATGTGTTTTATACTATTGGTTATTTTATGTTACTAAGTGCTGTGTCTGTCGGTGAGTTGGGGAACTGATCAAAAACTACTATGTAACTATAGTGAAAACCGATGTAAGCAAGTGATAATATGTTAATCTTTTCTCCTCCCTTGTCCTTCCTCTCAGTCGCTTAATATTAATCGTTTGTTTAACTAAATATTTTTTATGCTTTGATTAATCTTAATTTGCAAAAGAATGCAGAAAATTTATGAGATTGTTGTTTGCTACTTTTCCAACATGTTTTTGAAGTCCCAATTGCCCCATATAAATCCTCAAAATTCAGAATTTTAAAACTTTTTTTCAAAAATTTACACAGGGGAGAAACCCCCGGACCCCCTAAAATTACGGATATTCTACCCCACTTAAAAAAGTTCTCATTGCATATCTCTCTATCTCCAATAAAGGTCAGTTCAAGAAAATAATAAGAGTAAAGAAATGAAAAACACACACACACACCAAACATCGTGCGAGAGGTGTCAGCTAAAAATTAAACTCATAGCACACACAAAAATGTATGTGTGTTTGGGCAATGTGCGAAACTGGGCCTCTCCCGAAATTTTTTTCTGGATACGGCCTTGTTTCCAGCAACGTGTAAACGAATGATACAATCATTATTTTCCTATGGAATGTGCTGGGACCATTCAAAATCGTCGTATAAGTGAAAAAGACGCATAAATGAGGCGGTGTATAAGTGAGAGTTCATTGTTATATAGTTGGGCAATATAGGCCAACTTTTACTTCTACATATATATGCAAAGAGTCGTTACACTGAAGACAGAGACGCAGCTAAAGAGAAGATTGCATTATCCCTATCAGTGTAAAATTCCATTAGAGACCTTGAATTTATGCCGTAATGTCGTTCGTAGAGCGGTAAGACAAATGCATTTAACATTCTATGTCCCAAACTAATTTAGCAATGAATTTTTCAAATGAAATACAGTGAACTCTCACTTAACACCGCCTCATTTATGCGTCTTTTTCACTTATACGACGATTTTGAATGGTCCCAGCACATTCCATAGGAAAATAATGATAGTATCATTCGTTTATGCGTCGCTGGAAAGATAAATATTTCACTTATGCGCCGAATTTTCCGTAAAATGTCAAAAATATAATTTATTTTCTTTAAAAAATAAGCATTTTTCTTCACTTTTCTCTTTAATCTTTCGCCTTTATTGCTCACGGAAGGCATTTTTTCCGCATGAACTAGAGTTCGGAGAGGGACAATTATCTATTATGGATCGTTTTAAAGGGACTAGTTTGTGATTAGTATGCTACAATTTTTGTTTTCTCTTTATCATTGTAGTTACGTTACTGCAATTGACAAACCGCAGTAAAATGTCCCTTTTCTATAGAAACATTCTTATTCATTCTCTCATCAGAGCCTATGTTGCGTTTTAGTCCTTTAAATAGGCTTGTTCACTTATACGTCTCTCTCACTTATGCGTCTTTTTCTGTCGGTCTCTTGGGCCGGCGCATAAGTGAGAGTTCACTGTACTTTTGAAAAGTTCTAACTTTTTCCGCTTTTGGAACTCAAGCTCAATCGAAAATGCGTGAAACTGTTTCGGAAAATCCTTCCAATTTTGCGCATTACCTGATAAGACCTAAAAAACCCACAGGGGCAATTTATCAAGGAGCTCCTTCTAGTAAATATTTGCTTTCATTTTCACTTTTGTTAATCCTTTTTTGTCAAAAAGATGTGATGTAGGAGTTACTATATTCTTTAATTTTTCAGATCTGTTTCACATTCTCTGTATATTCTGTAATTAATTATCCTTTCCCATCAAACATTTTGGTGTTGCACCAGGTGTCCAAGAGAAGTGCAATCTGGTCAAAACTGGATTCCACTAAATCGGATTGTAATTTTTTTCTTAAAATGTCTCACTCAAGTACGAAAGTAGATTTTATCAACTACTCAGAATTTCAGAACCATTTTCACTTTCACTAATACGCGAAAATTTATAGCTTCTTAGTTGCATCCTGTTGCTGAACAATTTCGAAACTAAAAACCCGAAATTACTCTCCTGTAAGTGAAAGGAATAGTAATTCTTTCCATGACGTCATTCCTACTCATCGAAGGCATTCAGTTGAGTTTAAGTTAATAATCTCGGCTGTTTAAGGATACAAAATATCGTTTCATATTTAGGAAACAAACGCTCACATGTTAGTAGATAATGTGATTGTCAACATGAAACCATAAAACATGAGTACATTAAACATAAATCCACGAAAGGAATTTAAAACATAATTTCATAATTCATAAAATATGTAAACAAAAGACACCTCAATCTCACACAACTGTCTTTTGGACCATTTTACGGAAGAAACAGCCATTTTGTCTTTTTGTCTTATATACTTCGTTGCAAAAATAATAGTTTTAATAGGCAATAAATAAAAGTTTTTGCTTAAGAAATCACACACACGTTTGTGATTTTTAAGCAACAAAATATTGTTAAATTCCTCTCCCATTATCATTTTTATTGAAATATATTAGCTGTCTCTTGTGGGGAAAAATGTCCATTTTTCCGTGGAATATCCCAGTCAAGAACCACCAATTTTATTTCAAACGTTGAGATCAAATAATTGAAAGTTGCTGTATTTCTTAGAACATCTTCGATTATTCGTATTAAATTAAACTGTTACATAGGCGTTAAATTCAACTGTATCTTTGACCTTACGTCATTTAGGTTTGAAAAATACTTTGCTGCTTCAGAGTTTACCTATTTTTCATCGCCAGTTATTTTAAATGCATGATTTCCCTTCATTACAATGTAGGCTTGAAAATAAAACGATACTGTTACTGTTAGGGATGCACCGATAAACAAATTGGCCGATTACCGATTAATCGGCAGTTGATAATCGGCCAATTAATCGGCTGAGCCGATTAATGATGAGGACGATTGTTTTCAATTTTACCATCACTGTTTTTTCTCTCTTATACAATTCGAAGTTAGAAATAATAAGTAATTTATGGCCGAGAGAAGATGTTTTCCATTTTCCTAGTTTTCACAAAATAATTTCAATATTTTATCAAATATCTTAGAACCAATTTTCATATTATTGTCAATAATAGTATTGACACATTGTTAGAGTTATTTTAATTGGACATAAAAATTCAAAAAAAAAGGGGGAGGGGGAGTCTATGGTGAGCACTCCAATTTAAGAATACTTTTAATTCATACTTTTTAATAATTATAGTAGCCTTTAATTCAATACTTTTATTTTTTGAAAATTAGAGGTTAACTAAAAGCACTGTGCTAAGAGAAAACTATAGCCACATGAAAAATATTGCAACATTGTCTATGTATATTTATTCAAAGTAGGATAATTAATTTAAAAAAAACTTTATATCAACTGTTAGGATAATTATTACTGTTAATACAATTATTCATCATAGTTTCTTAGTAAAGGTATAATTTAAAGAATAATATTTGAAAAATATTTTTTCCGCCGATTAATCGGTGCATCCCTAATTACTGTAATGTGTTTCTACTAATTGTGTCCTATTGTGTACAATTTCGTTTTAACCAGGAGAGTTTCATTGCTAAACAGTTTGCTTTTTTCCAATGACGAAAAACCAGCTCATTTGTTTGCTAAAATAAAATTTGCATTCATATCTACTATATGAATTTAGATCAAAAGAGAGAGAGAGAGAGAGTCAAAACTGTGGTTTAAGCATTATAATAATTAATTTATGATAATTTTAGATCGTGGCTAAAATACATCATTTTCATTTAAAAACGGCTTTTTCTTGAAGAATTGACTAAACTGGAAAGAATACTTCACAGATGATAAACGTCAAAAACAAACATGCCTTTTTGAAACATTTTTTCCGCAATATAAGTCTGGTAATGAACTTTCACATCTGTTAAAGTTACATAAACAACGAATTCACTATCTGATCCGATATTAGAATTGTGTTTTGTTTAGAACCACTCTCTGTCACCCACTTTCCATTTATTTCAGTCTAAAATTAAAGAGGAAAGAAAGTTTCGCGTATTGTGCATAACGCTGAACGACGGCCTAGAAAAGCAACGTAACTTTCCCTTGACTTGGTTTGCTGGAAATCTAAAGTCATCATCTGTTGAATGTTAAAAAAAAAAAAAAATCTACACATCAATGGATTGTGTTAAAAATATATTGTCTCAGAAAATCAAGGAAATCCTATTTCGCATCACCGGAATGGTATTCGCATCACCCCGATGAAAAGTCACCAGAAGTCACTTGGACCTCCCATAAATTTTCTCATTCGACAAATTTCTGTCTGATGATTCAGCCAATTTGGAGACATAATTACAATAAGAAGCACTTTTTAACGTCCAATTTGTCCCTTTTCATTCGATGTGCGAATGAGTGAAAATCCATATTTTACCCGTTTTTACTCTCTTAAAAAAATCCTGCTGATTTTCACTCAGACTGAGTTAATTTTCACTCATTTCCAGATTTGAAAACGCAACTTCTCTTATAGGAGCTAATTTCACTCCTTTTGCGGAACGGTTATGACGGAGTGTCTTTCAGTTCCGCTCTTCAGAAAGAGTGATTGTGTAATTCCCTCCTTTATAGAGCATTTTTAAATTTATTTTTTTTTCGGAAAGCGTCTCTTTTCGATAAAGCCAACACTCAGAAAGAGCGAATGCATCCGCAATCGATTTCACTCTTTTTTAGAGTGACTTTTTCGCTCTTTTGAATTAAGAGTGTACATCCGATATATTCAGAAACTCCCACTCTTAAAAATTTCAGTTCGGAGCGCCTCTGTATTCAGGCAATACTATTACCACTGCTAAGGAATATCGTTAAATTCTCAAAATGACACGACTTGTTTGACGTTTTCTGGATCAGTGGTGTGTTCAATTAAGAAAAAAAAGATGGAATCAGAAGCACCTCAATTATATTTTTTTAATGTGGGAGAGGAGTCTCAATTTACCAAGCGTAACTCCAAATTTTACTGAATGACGAAACAAGAGCTCAAGAAGAGATATTAGGCATCATCAAGAAATAATGCAATATTGCAATGTGTTGAAATATTCTGAACTTTTTGAGAGCGCACAGTGATCTCCCGTCAAGACTACCCTGACTTAATCCACAATGTACTCTAACTTCATCAATAAATCCTGTCAACCAGCAACTTATACATTATTTCATCGTCATCGGACAGACTAAGTGGAAAACTGAAAACTAAATTAAAAGACTTCCTTATACTTTCACTTTCCTTCTTTATAATTTACAGATTCAATCTTAAAATTTCGTATATTTTAAAACTATTTCCTTCAGCTAATGAGCCAATAAAATGAAGGTTCAAACATCTCCCCCCCACCCCTCATTAGGGGGTACTCTGAATCTCAGCAACTTTCCTGCGGAGCTTATTTCAGTTGTACATGCAATATTTGTGCCGGACGGAAACTTATTGCGTTTTTTATTTTTATTATATTTTAATAAACTAGAAGCTTCTGAGACATTTACTATGCCTAAAAGGATGTTATATTTATTTATTTGTTTACTTTTTAGTTTCGTACCAAAAGATTTCAAGGAAGTTTTCCGTAACTTATTCGAATTATTATCATGATTGATTATAGATTCAACACTATATCCGCTCCACAACCTTCGCTTAAAGCAAGCGTTTGTGTCATTTGTGGTACTTCAGTTTAATTCATAGACACAATTAGAAGGGACAGAAGGAAAGAAAAGAGATTGTAAACTCTAAAATGTCTTTATTCTTTTTAATGATTTTTCTACAAACAGAGATAACAAAATATTTTTAAAGCTCAGATTCTGTTAGTAGCTAGGCATAGGGGGGAAAAAAGGAATTAAGTTAACCACATTAAACTTTAAATACAGGCGCGCACCATAAGAGGAAGGGAGGGGTCAAGTTGCACATTGCGGCAATGCAATTTTTAGGGAGAATCGTATTGGGGAATTTTGTTTTTTCATTTCTCGGGGTACTTTGTAGAATTTCTTTGTAGAAAAGGGTTTTTGGAGGGCAGGAATTCCCCTGCTTACATTCTTACATAATTTAGATTTTCAATGTATTTTTAGAAATTACCAAAATATTTCTTTCTATCATAAACTTGACACAAATTTACAGAAACCTCCTGTAAGTTGACAACCACTTGGCATTTTATTCCACCCTTTTGTAACCGATATTCTTTCACATTGATCATTTCGGAGATTTTTGCGAGTTCTGAGTCAGTCAATTGATTCTTTTCTGAAAAAAAAAAAAAAAACTCTTAGATTTCCCCCTAACAACTGAGGAGGCCTCCACCACACTCTGTGGTTGCTGTTAGTGCAGTCCCACCCCCATTGATAAGAAGGAGTTGGTTGTACCCAGGGCAGTACGACAAACGTTTTTCAAAGCAAAACGTGTTTTTCAGTGTGCGTAAGCATTGCTTTCTTCTTTAACACATTTGATTGAGAAGGAGCCTTATATCTTTAGGAAATTTGATTGATTCGCAATAAAATATTCAAAGTTGGTCTACTCTACTCATTTTGTTCAGTGTTTTTCAAAAAAAAAGAAAAAAGGAAAAATCATTTATTGAATTTGATTTCTTTGTCGATGGCAACCATAAATAAATAAATAATACAGGACACATTTTATGATTTGAAATTACGGAGCCACAGAAAGTCCACACCCACTTAACTCGACTTATTTTCGGGTTCCCCTGGGCGTCGAGTTATCGGGGCTCCCCTGCATAATAAAAGAACTTGACCCCAAGAATAATCTACTCAGGCTAACAGAATTTAAATCAAAACAGATTAGAACCGACATTTATCTAGTTCGTGAGCAATCAATTGCTCTTGTCAAAAAGAATGAAGTAATTTTACCTGAATAGTAACGGTTTTAACTTCTTTCTAATAAAGTGAAATCACTGACAAAAAACAATTATAAAGCAATGTGTAATAAAATCCTCTGAAGTTTACTTTATTAGAAGTAATCGGAGTTTTTCCTCCCACAAACACAGAAAAATTCATTCTAACATTTGATTTTTTTTTCTTCTTCATTTGCATATTTCCAAGCAGTTTGACAACGTTCAATACTTCAAAAACTCATAAACCAGAAAGGTAAAACCCGTTTTAATACAAATATACATAACAAATACATCCAGAAGTTTCGCAGATAAACTTGACTCACCAAAAAATTAAACCCATAAATTTATTACTTAACTTACTTATAAGCTCGATAGCACGCTCTTATTCTCAGTCCTCCCTTGATGAAGTTTACAAATGAATTATCTGCTACAAACGTCATTAAAGCTGTTAACAAAAGGCACTCGGCGTAGCACAGTTCTGCGTGAACTTCCTCTGTAAAATAACACAGAACGTTTGAGTTCACTGCATTTGCATGTATTGGACTCACTCTCAAAAATGTGTCAAAAACTGTCCGCTACGTTACTTTATTTAGTTTTAACAATAAAAGAATTAAGAATAAAATTATTTAGCTACATTTCGTTCAGTTGAGTTATTAGTAAACTCAATGTTTCTTACTGATTGTTTGCCTCTTAGACGTCTCAGACTTTTGCAAAGTATGAATGGAATCAAAGGTGAAGTATCTGATTATATATTTTGCCTCTGATATCTTCTTTGAGAATGCGAAGACATCTCATTGGGTTGACCTCTTTGGTCGGGTATACGCCCAAAATGTCGCGGCCGAAATGTCGCGGGCCAAAATGTCGCGGCCAAAATGTCGCCGAGCCAAAATGTCGCGGGCTAAAATGTCGCGGGCAAAAATGTCGCCGGTCCAAAATGTCGCCGAGCCAAAATGTCGCGGGCTAAAATGTCGAGGGCAAAAATGTCGCCGGTCCAAAATGTCGCCGAGCCAAAATGTCGCGGGCTAAAATGTCGCGGGCCAAAATGTCGCCGGTCCAAAATGTCGCCGAGCCAAAATGTCGCGGGCTAAAATGTCGCGGGCCAAAATGTCGCGGCCAAAATGTCGCCGAGCCAAAATGTCGATGGCTAAAATGTCGCGGGCTAAAATGTCGCGGGCCAAAATGTCGCCGGTCCAAAATGTCGCCGGGCCAAAATGTCGCCGGTCAAAATGTCGCCGGTCCAAAATGTCGCCGGTCAAAAATGTCGCCGGTCAAAAATGTCGCGGGCCAAAATGTTCAAATATCGTCAGACAAAAATGTAGAAGGTCCGATATTGATACAGTTACTATCAAAAATATATGAAAAGGCTTTTTTACACCGAATTAGCAAAAAATTGCTAATTGCTGTTGATGAACGTGTGCGTTAATGATAGTATGGACTAAAATTTTTGAAAGTACTAAAAAAAATTTACCCTTTCGGCTTGTAACTGTTTCGAGAGCTTTCCAAGAAACAAAGAGTTTTCAAACAAGCGTACGTTATTTATTTACAATAGCTTATTTCACCGTAACTCGCTATCTACCAACTTAAAAACGAATAGATTAGCAGCCCAAGCCAAGTTTAATTGATATCGAAAGGAAAATTTGTGTGTTAAAAAAGAAGTTGAAGAACAGTGAAATGAATAAGACAGATATACAATGTTTGAAACTTGGTTTCTGTTAAAATTTCTTACATGATCGAAAGCAAGTCTATATTATTTAAATAATAGAGGTCTTTTTATTTTCTTCTTCATAAAATGTGTAAAAGAAAGTATTGGATCAGTGAAAAATTGTCAATTTGGAAGAATTTACACTTTCTGACGTGTGAGGAATTCAATTTTATCGTTTATTTTTTTAAGGGAAGATGTGTAAGTGTATCTGCGTGACCCATTTTTTGGGGGCGACTCTACCACAAAACTTAGTGCGTGAATTAGAATGAAATTTGGTACATACATGTACCAACCAATATGTGATTCAGTGCTGATTGGTTTTTGCCGCCAGTTCTTCCAAGTTTTTACATGCAAGAATGTAATGGAACGTTTTCAGCATAGCGTGATTAATGTCTGAAGAAGGTTCAGACGAAATAAAATAAAAATTGGCCCATAGGAAGCCTTCAGAAGATACGCCACATCATCGAGGAAGCAGAGCAATAGAACTTTTTATTTTTCATTATTTGTGAGTGATGTATATCAAGAAGTAATGCAAGTATTCAGACAAAATTTTGTTTGTAGAATGGTCTTAAAGGGAGAGATGCTTATTCATTTCTGGCTTAAATCAGCTCAGACATGGTTCTGTACCTTCGTTACAATCAGTATTTAAATGTGGAGTTGAATATAATACCATTTTTTCTCTTGACATTTCACCTCCCCTTCCACCACTCAGTTGTTACAAAGAAAGCAATAATTCCATGAACTAATTTGATTTCAAACGTCCCCAAACAACTCTTAAAGAAAATTTTCTATAAGAAAATTGCCGGCTACGCGGTGATTAAACAGTATTCCGTTTTTGCAAAAAAAAATGCCTTTACAGCAAATTTGTTTCATTTCTTTGTGTGAAAAAAAAAAGAAATAATCCTAAATATAGTTTAAAAAAACTAAAAAATACGCTTTTAGAGTAAATCAAATTCAAAAGAAGATTTTGAAAACTGTTGAATATCCGCTAAGTTTACATGCACTTATAATATGCATTTTGTGGACGATCGATGCCCAACTCAGAACTAATGTCAAATGCACTTATTATACATCAACATGCAATATAGTTTAGCCTTTAGTAATAATAATGGTATTAAACATATTACTTTTATACGTTTGTAAAGAACGTGAATTTTATTTTTGACTCAGAGTTACATACATACAAACGAACAAACAAAAAAACCTACTTGTGAAACTAGTAAAAGCGTATTAAAAAAGGAAGAAATTTAGCGTCCCTGGGCCTTAAGTAAAGCCCTGAAAAAACTATGGCATTATTTTGGTACTGAAATAATTTAAGCTTTAGAAGAAATCAATTTAGTTACATTTTTGTTAATAACTTAAGCTCATTTTCTAAGCTGCTACGTTTAAAAAAAGTTACTAAACAGGTGTATTTATCATATCGTGACAAGCTTATTAGTAAAATTGAGCTACATAATTAAGCTGCATTGAATTTGTGAATTACTGGAAACATTCAGTACTATATACATTTTCAGTACTATATACATTTCTATATACATTCTACATTCATTTTCTGTACTATACACTTACGTCATTTTGGAACGGATATATTTTGGACCGGCGTTATTTTGGACCGGCGACATTTTTGACCGGCGACATTTTTGACCGGCGACATTTTCGACCGGCGACATTTTGGCCCGGCGACATTTTTGACCGGCGACATTTTTGACCGGCGACATTCTGGCCCGGCGACATTTTTGACCGGCGACATTTTGACCACGCGATATTTTGGCCGGCGACATTTTGGGCAGGCGACATTTTGGACCGGCGACATTTTGGCCCACGACATTTTAGCCCGCGACATTTTGGCTCGGCGACATTTTGGACCGGCGACATTTTGGCCCGCGACATTTTAGCCCGCGACATTTTGGCTCGGCGACATTTTTGCCCGCGACATTTTAGCCCGCGACATTTTGGCTCGGCGACATTTTGGACCGGCGACATTTTTGCCCGCGACATTTTAGCCCGCGACATTTTGGCTCGGCGACATTTTGGCCGCGACATTTTGGCCCGCGACATTTCGGCCGCGACATTTTGACCCCAAACCCTTTGGTCGTGACGAGGCATCAGAATGTCTTATCCTGTTTGGTCTTTTTTAACCAAAAAAAAAAAAAAAAAATGGGTCAATCTAAAGTCAAAACGAAAAACTTAAAATTGGTACCCCTGACAGAAGATCCGATTCAAGATTCATATGATACACATTTCTCTTTTGGATTCATCTATGTTTTTAAAAAGGCTGAGAATAGGTCAAAAAAAATGTATGAAAGTATGAAATAGCCTGGATGAACCACGGCCTATAAGCCTGGAGTTAAGTTACATGTAGCATACTGTTCGACCTCGAAAACCGTGACTAGCACCGTTGAATGGTTTTATTTTAAAAATGGGTGACAGTTTGATTTAAAAAAATGCACCATGGCAGCATTTCTACTCAGTCTAATTCTATTTTATTTTCTTGGATCCGATAAGGAATAAGAATAAATTAAAAAAGAAAAGAATCAAAAACATAAATTAACGCGTCTAATAAATAAATCCTGGTTGTAAAAAAAATCCTCTCACATTTTTTATCTCTCTTATCCCTATGACACCCATTTTGCTAGAAATAGAAGAGATCTGACGCATGTGTAAATTCAACCAGGGCTTCGCGTAAAAGAAAGTCAAACAATGTCCATAAGCAGAGACTGGCAAAAATTAAAAAAATCTTAGAAGCCGGTAATAATTTTAGGCACAGGACAAATTATTTGTCGGGGTTTATAGGAAAATTCAGTCACGTGAATTTGAGAAAAATTCCTGTTCTCAACGAAGTAATTACCAAAGTATTTTTAGACTGCCGGAAGACCTATCAACCGGTATTTTCCGGACCGTTTCCATCATCTTATGATGTTAAAAGTTTTCTTTACATTGAACACACCTAATGTATATAAGTTATAATCAACTCCTCTGAGTAGCCTGGTGATGTACAGCAAAGTCCCTCTCTTTCTCAGCCGGTTGCAGACTGAGACGCTTTCCTTCAAAACTTCCATCGTCTTGCTGATGTCATCCTAGAAAAACAAAACAAAACTACAGCCATACTTGTATAATATGTAGAAATTACAGTATAAAACGTGAACTAAAAGAAGTTTTCTGATAGCGCTCATACTAAAATGCATTAAGTAGTATAATCTTGTTATTATTGTTGTTAATTTCTAGTGATATTTTCTATTATAACGAAGAACTCTCTTGTGAAAGTTAATTTGATAAGGGATAGATTGCACAAGAAAAATGCTTGATTCGAGAAAGCTAGAGAACTACTGCTCTTTTCAGATCTAGAATCAAGGGCGGATCCAGAAATTTTTCAAGGGAGGGACAACTGAGCTGTCTTACTTACTTTTTACTATGCATACTGGTTAACTAATGTCGATTATAAAGTACTCAGACTTTAGTTTTGAAACATTTCTATGGAGAGCCCAAAATCTTCTTCCCTAACTACATTAAAACTCGTATAAAATTGCATTTTTAGAACTTCAATATCGAAAAAATTCCGGTGAAGAGTCCATCCCTTGTATCCTCCCGTATATAGAAGAGGAATCATATTAAAAAAAAATGAGCCTAACCTGAATCTTTTCTGCAGCTTGACTACAGAAGGATGACGGGTAAACTGGGAGAGTAAACAAACCACTTCATTTTCCAATAGGTAAGAATCAGTGAGATAGCGCGAGCAGTTAAAGTTTTACACTAAGGTTCTTAGACTACGCTTTGATTTTATTGCCGTTATTCCTGAAACATGCGCACCATAATTCAGGCAAACCTAACGTGGCAGTACCGTGAATGTAGCTCAAATCTTAATCTCAGGATTACAAGGTTGCCCATAGTTTCGCCTAAAATATAGAGAATAGATGAAGTTAAAGCAGTCCACTTTGCTGAGATTGAGCTTGACGTTCTCTTAAAATCTGGTACTTGTTACATTATCTGAGTAAAAAAAACTAAAACTGCATAAATTAGCTTGTACTGGTTGCACTAAAGTTCAATCCTAGCATCACATCATAACATTCATTCATTTCACACTCCAGGGTCCCCCGTACCTACCACAGCTTAGTGGTTTAACCGGGATAGGGCCCTGAAGAGCGCTCTGTTCTTGATTTTGAACCAGAACCTAGGGTCGAGCAAACCCTAGATTCTAGCACCCCCAGAGGTATCGTTTCACTTGGAGGACTTTGTGACCACGACATTTTTAACGCCTCCCAGTCACCATTAATCAATGAGACGGTGGATCTTTGATCGGCTGGGATCGAACCCGGGTCCCTCCGGACACGAGTCCGATGCCTTACTGATCGGGCCACCACGGCCCTTCACATCATAACAGCTGAAAGAAACCATAATTGATACTATCTATCACCCAACTAAGTAGTGAATGAAAACCTGAGAATTTTTGTACATGCCATTTTTACTCGCTTTTTAAGATACACATTTATGTACACCTAAACCTTTATTAATCCGAACCTTATTAAACCGGACTTCTTTAATCCAGACAGCCATTTAGAGGCACATACTGTGTAAATAAAAGACGAATTTACAGTATTAACACAGTAGTATTTTTTGTAGGACTTATTTTTATATTTTTGCAATGTGTTTTTGTAATTTTTTTCTTACGAAGTTTTACATTTCATTCTCTTGAATTCCAATACAGTTTTTACTGCGTACAGTAGTTTCTTTATGTATCTCGGCTCAGATCTAGGTTATTTTGTTTAATTGATACTTTAATTAATTCGGGTGATCTGAATCTTCTATCAAAACGGCTTAATGAAGTCGTGCTGGTTATAAGTGTTTCTCTAAAATAAGCGTCCATTATGAAAATTGCTTTACTAATTCGTTGGTTTAAGCGTCTTCAAAGCAGCTAAACGAGTTTAGATTATTACTCTTAATTAAAATGATGTCATGAGTCATTAGATTTCAAAAATATAAATCTCCCAATAGGTTACCACAATTTGGCCACTACTATAGACGAAAACCATGTTTATTAAATCAACCAAGAAAAATGTTCATAGCACTAAGCTCATTTAAGATGCCTCACTTCTCTCATAATATGTTTTTTAATATTCATTTAGCACTGATGGTACATCAATTGAGAGTGGAAACACTGATTTCGCACTAATGAGGAGGCTTGTCATGAAAGGGTGTCAAGAGCAACCCCTCCCTTACTGTCTTTGAAAAAGTAATATGTTTAGTACATGTAGATAGACGTGGTTTTTGTTATTTCTCGATATGATATTGATTAGCTATTTAATTTATACTTTGACCCCTGAAGAGATTTGAAATGACTGGCTTCCTAATCTAAGCTAAGATTATAAATAGATAAACCATTTAACTTGAATCTTCAGCCAAAATCTACATTAACATGATGAATTTCGCCATATAAATTATCAATAAATAATAAAACGGTCTCAATTTACTGATGCAATTTACCACAATGAATAAGAAACACTCATGTAAATTTCATCTCTCTTTTAGCCCCCTCTTCAATCTGGTTTATGATTAGTCAGAAATTCGGATCTCTCATTGGTTGCAAGGTTACTAAATAAGAAGTCCTATAATTTAGAAAATTAACATGGAGGTTCCTTTCAAGCGACTTGACGTTCTATTTATGGCATTCATATTATAATCATGTAGTTTGCAACCCTTAGAGCACATTTAATTCTTCTCCTGATAAGAACTTTTCTTGGGGCGTTTGTTAGAAAAGAACCAAAGTGAAACAAGGAAGTAAAATTTCGTCGAATCAGCAATTAGGATGGATCTCATTCGTTGAAGTATTCTTTTTTCTTCTAAAGATCCTATTAGTTGTATCTCGAGCACGTAACATACTACAGGCAAAATTAAAACCAGTTTTTTTCACGTAACCATTGTACCTGACTGGTGCAATGAAGTATAAAAATCGGCATGATTGTATAGCGTGGGGAAAGTCGCAGTCCAGACCTTGAAGCAGGTTTCAAATTCAGTGGATCGAAAATCGTTTAGCTGTGTCTGTGCGGTTACGGTGTACTAAACTTGTAGGGAATTAAGTAATCGAGGTAGTTAGTTCCATTTCGGCAGTAAATATAGCTGAAAGTTTGCCTTGATTTAAATTATTTTTCAAAATACGTTAAATACTTACTCATTTATATTTTAGAGGTGTTTTTCATTGAATACAAGATTTCCTAATGGTGATAGTGAATAAAAGTTGTACGGAGTTTAGTAATTAGGGTACAGACTTATTTCATCAGTTCATTCCCTCAAAAATCTCCCAATTTTTAATTTGCTCAAATCCTATAAAAGTGTCTCATTCTTGAACATGTTCATTGATTTCAACAAATCTCCCATCCATCAACCCATCAAGTAATTTACTCAAAAATCTCGAATTTTTCATCGTATTAACTCGCTAAAAGGCTGGCCATAAATAACGTCACCTTTTTTTTTTCAAAATTTTCAAGCCTCCTCTCCTCCTCTTCTTTGTCACATGTCACGCTATTTTTCATCAATATATTCTTTTTAAAAATGTGTGTCACACTTCTTGTTACCCCTTCCCCTTATCCAGGGCCCGATTAAGATAGTACAAGGCCCTAGGCCGAATACTTTTTGGGGGTCCCTGTGGTCAGGCTTTACAGTTTTAGTTTTTGGAGAAAACCATTTTTGCCATTGACAACAGCAATTTTATCCATTTGGGAGCCCCTAAATTGTAGGGGGCCCAAGGCCATGGCCTAGTTGGCCTATTCAGTAATCAGGCCCTGCCCTTGTCAAAGATTGTCACAACCTCATGAACCCCACTCTCCCCTCAATGCGCGGCATCATTTCTGTACCTTAGAGGTAAACAGACTACTTTAAGTCCAAAATTGGCGATTTTCACTTTATTACTGCATTGGGTACAGATACAGTTCCGCATCGACCCAGAAGAACAGTATTCTCTAAAAGAAATTCCTTCACAATTATTCAGCCGCCCCTAAAGAGCGCGAGTCCCATTATTTGCATGCATCAAGCAAACGTTTTCGCGCTCTTCTGAAAATTAACGAATACAGTCGACGCTCGTTATAACGACCTCACGTTATAAAGACCATCCCGATATAACGACCGGTGAGAAAACCCCCAACTGTATCCCAACATACTCTATGTTCTACCTCTGACAGCGACCACTCGTTATAAAGGCCATTTTCTATAGGACGGAGATGGTCGTTATATCGAGCGTCGAATGTATAGACCTACGTTAGTCTGGCTTTGTGGTACAGATTTATGGGCAGCCCTTACACTGTAAAAAATGAATGTTGTTTTTAAAGTATAATACAGCTAATTTAATAGTAACAAACTGTAAAAATTGCTATTTTTACAGTAATAAAGTGCAAAATTACTAATTTTACAGTTTATTACCGTGCATTTTAGTTTTAAACTGGAACCTCTGCTGCCAGTATTATGCTGTTGTTTGTACAGTATAATTCAGCAAATTTTTACGGCAATAAACTGTAAAATTGCTAGTTTTATAATTTATTACTGTGCATTTTTCAGTTTTAAATTGGAACCTCGGCTGCCAGTATAAAAGTGTAAAAACAACAGTTCTTTTGTTGTAGAGTGCACTCTAAAATCGTGAAATTCGTATAAAAATGACTTACTGGATCAAATGAAAGAATGGACTGGATGAAGCAGACGGTGCCTTTTCCGAGGGCGTGATAGGAACTGCAGTGGGCCCTGGAAGGAAAACCACAATAGGATATAGAGTTAAATACACTTTAGCACAGTTGCCAAATAAATATTAACCCATTTACGCCCAAGTTTTTTTTTTCACAATTTTTTTTCAGTTTTTATCTGCTTAAAAAGTCTTACTTGGAATAGTTTACACACATTTTAGGCGTAAAATAGATCGCCGCTGCCATATTTATTAAGTTATTTAACGTCCTGTTTATGGGACACTGGGCATATATGTGAGCAAAATACTGCCTTACTTGACTTTACTTTTGCGAAGTAACATTACAGAAGGCATCTGTGATCCACTTTAAGCAACTCATTTTAAAATAGTTTAATTTCATGAAAAATAAGTTCGCAAACAAAAAAAAACTTACTTTCTGTGGCTACTCATGCTGCATCGTTGCTTGACTGATTTGTCTGAAAGTAACTGTCAATAAATAGACTCTGATGTCCAACTAGTGGTTCTATCTGGTTTTCTCAAAAAGAAGGACAGTGTGAAAAACAGCTTTAGTATAATGATATACCCATTACAGGTTTTTGTATGCAGTAACTAACAAGCTTCCCGTTTTTAGGCTACTGGGTATAAATGGGTTAATGCAGTTTCATACGTGAAAAAAAAAATTAAGTTGATTCATTTAACTTCAAAATATACCAGTAAATCGCTTCTGAAATCAAAAAGAGCCATTGCAGGAGCTAAGGCGACATATTCTGATCGATTGGGCAAGGAAAGTGTATGAGCTAAATTATTTCGAAGATTTTGAGGAATATAGGTAATTCTGAATAGTATTCATCTTTACAAAATTTAACAATCCATTCTTGTTAAAAAAAAAACTGAAACTGAAAAGATCTGTTATGATAGAATTCTTTACGTAAATTCTAATTTCATTAATTATTTGGAAAATATTTTAGAGCTATTTCCACCAATGGAGGAAATGTAATGAGTATGTTTTTGAAAGCTCTGCTGGTAAGATAAATTCATTTTATCTACCAGTTTATCTTGGCTGCAATAAGAGGATCTTTGCCTCCAGCTCTGTCATTGGCTATTCCTGACTGATGAGTCCAAAATGAGGACAAAACTGCAGTCTCATGATGTCATGACTGAGCTGTGGCTGTCATTAGGGATGCCCCGATTAATCGGCAGTACCGATTAATCGGCCATAATCCGCCACTTTGCCGATTATTAATAATCGGTAAAATCGTGCCGATTAATCGACTGAAAAATATTTTTCAGATATTATTTTTTCTAGTATACTTTCACTAGGAAACTATGATGAATAATTTTATTAACAATAATAATAATCCTCACAGTTGATATAAAGTTTTTTTTTAATTAATTCTCCTACTTTGAATAAATATACGTAGACAATGATGCAACATTTTTCGTGTGGCAATAGTTTTCTTCTTAGCACAGTGCTTTCAGATAACCTCTAATTTTCAAAGAATAAAAGTATTGAATTAAATTGCTACTAATTACTAAAATATATGAATTAAAAGTACTCCTAAATTGGAGTGTTCACCACACACTCCTCCTCCCCTCCTTTTTTTTATAAATTTTTATTTCCAATTAACATAACTAACACTGTGTTAATAATATTATTGACACTAATATGAAAATTGGTTCTAAGAAATTTGATAAAATATTGAAATTATTTTGTGAAAACTAGGAAAATGGAAAAAAATCTTCTCCCAGAAATAAATTACACTGGCGGAAAAAAAAATCCCAACACCAAGAAAAAAAATTGCCGTAGAGTAATTAAATTTGGGTAATGCAATTGTCTAGTTAACATGTTTAATTTATTAAATGTACAAGATCACTGAATAATTTAAGCTCAAGAAAATGCTGTGTAAATGTGAAATTATGTTAATTTAATAGAGGGTGTAACCTCCATAATTTTGAAGGCAAGCCTGCAAGCGTGCATGCATTATGTCATACAGGTGCCGAATGTCACTTTGTGGTATGGAGTTCCATGCTTGTTGCACTTGCTGTGTCAATACTAGGACCGTCATTGCTGACTGTGGATGATGCTCGAGGTGCCATCCCATGATATCCCATACGTTATCAATTGGAGACAGACCTGGTGATTTTGCAGGTCATGGTAACATGTCAGCACTCTGTAGAGCACATTGCATTGTAGCAGCGATGTGAGGGCGAGCGTTATCCGGTTGGAAAACGCCCCCTTGAATGCTACTCATGAAGGGCTGTACTACTGGTTAAATTAACAGACTGACGACAAATTTTCAGTCAGTGAGTTTGGGATAAGCACAAGAATGCCCCTGCTGTCGTAGGAAATTGCTCCAGGGACCATAACTCCAGGTGTGAGTCCCGTGTGTCTAGGCCGTAGACCGCTTGGATGCAGGCGGTCCCCTGGCCTCCTTCTGACTAATATACAGCCACCACTGGCACTAATTCAGAATCTGTTTTCATCAAAAATTACAACAGATCTCCACTCCGACCTCCAGTGAGCTCTTGTCGTGGCAGCACTGCCGTCGGAAAAAGCAATGGTTTGCAGTCAATGGAATACCGGCTACAGGCTGCCTGGCTCGGAGCTGTCCTTGAAGTAAACAGTTTCTTACCGTTCCTTGGGTCACGATGGTACCAACTACAGCTCGAATGTCAGCCGCAGATGCAGTACGATGCGTCACAGCCGTACGCAAGATTCGGCGATCTTCCTTCTCAGTTGTGCCACATGGTAGCTCGGAACTCGATCTTTTTAAGGTAGTACCATCCCTTGCCCATAGCTTCCAATAATCATGCATGGAGGAAACATTCCCACCCAAGTCTTTCTGCAATATCGCGAAATGAAAATCCATCTTCTCGTAGCCAAATTGTACGACCTCGTTTAAACTCGGTGAGCTGTTTATAATGGCTTCTTCGTCTTCTTAAAGGCATTCCTGGCTAACATGAACGCAATTCGTCAAATTTCACGGAAAAATAATACACACGAGCTTCACAACGCGCTTTTAAAACAAGCCTTATTTGCATGTTCTGAGTGACGCCAGCTGCGCCACACTTATACGCGGAACACGAAATTTCAATCGCTGTTATCTTTCAGTTGTATAAACACGCCTACCAAATTACGTTTATCTAACACAGTGGTGGCCAACCCGCGGCACGCGTGCCACAATGTGGCACGGCAGACCAGTAACAGTGGTACGCGAAGACTTTTTGAAAAAAATCCAAAATTGAGGACAAAAAAATTTGGTCTCAAAAATATTGATAAAAACTAAAACCCTTAAACTGATAAATGTCATGATATTGTGACAATTAAGTGTCAGGAGGCTGGCTTAAAAATTGTCTGAACTACAATATTGCAAAGTACTTAGCGTTAGCTTCGGACATCCAACGGAAGCTGTGAAGCTACAGACAATGCTTTGTAACGCATATTTGTGCTTGACACGAATGAAACTTTCGATGCTGCAGAATGGATTCTTGATCTTCAATAGTTTCAGCTACGGTTGATGAAATTAAAAAAAAAAAATACTCTGCAACTAAAAGTAAGAAACTAGATTGGACAAAATTTGGCATGGTTGCACAAATGAAGACCCTTAAATTGTTTTTGTTACATTACTTGAAAATAATTTGGGAAAAAAACTTCAAAAGTGTCATCGAATTATCTGTCACAAGTTCCTTGCCAAGAAATGAGACTTTTTCTCTGTTGGTGATCCTGTAGAGTTAACTGTATTAGCAAACTACGAATTAGAGTTCTGAATGTTTTGTAAACTTTTCCCAGGAGAAGGAAGAGAGTATGGCATGTTACTCCTTCATTAAACTTTGCAATAGCTATCCAAAGGAAAAATAGTCATAAGATTTTAGAATTTTCTGGAGTGTGTTTTCAAAATATCTGGAAAGAAAGCAATGAGGACTTGCTACTTAGAAATGGAGAATAGCGAACTAATTTAGCTATGCCATCTCTTAATATCCTGCGTTTAAGTAAGTTAAATTTAAGATCGTACAAAAAAAAAAAAAAGTTTCCTAAACCAGTAGAGGCCATCTACATTCTTTTATGATAAAACTTCAGTTTCTTTCTCTCTACTTTGGAGAAAAAAGAATAAAACATTAAAAGTTAATACTGAAAGTATCAACCGAAATTTAATAATTTTCCAATGATATATGGAGAAAATTTTACACCGATTTTAAGTATTGATTCAGTGTTAGGTTTGATGATTTTCAGGATCATTAAAAAAATGCTGATATTTTCAAATTCTTTGCTTATTTCTCTGCAAGACACTACTTGTTTCCCTTCTGAAATCCAAATCGGAATTACTGACCTTTTGCATTGGTAATCAAATATAAGAGCTAACTTCAACAGAAAATCACCCACGTTGTATAGAAATTTGGAAATTTGTAACAACAATTTTTTTTTCACATATACACACTTCAGCCGTCAGATGCTGTTGTAGATTTGGCTAAAAACACGCTTCTAAACAAATATTTTTTTTTATGAATGCAGAAAAATCGAAATACTGGTTGAATATTAATTAATTGCACTAAAAACAGTTAAATTTCTTAGGATTCTCAAGAACTAATCCTAAAATTAAAGACTTGGTAGAAAAGATGCAGACTCCTAAACCACATTAAGTACAGACTGTTTAATTTTTCGAACAAAATGTTTGATGTTATTTGTTTCAATTTTAAGCATAAGCCAACTGACAGAATCTATAAAAATGTTTACTAACGATAACTCTTAGGTTCGGACTTGTTTTATCTTTATTATCATTTAGATTTTAATTACTCTGATTTACGAGAAAAAATGTTTCATTTGAGTAAGAATTACATAATCAGCCAGCATAAAATCTATTTTTAACTTTAAAAAAATCAATTTGTTGGAAAAATACAATGTGGCACGCTGAGGTAAATCAGTGTTAATTTCAATGCACACTCAAGTGATATGAATTGGCGCGACCACTCGGTGATATGTCGCCAAGCTTTTGGTCGCCAAGTGTTTGACGCCAACTTGGCGACATGTCGCCAAGTTGGCGACAAATTTGGCGAAGAAAGTACATTTTGAATTTGGGTCCAACGTGGCGCTATTGGCGATATTTTGCGAAACATTCACTGAATGATATTAAAATCAGCAATATTTAGAAAATTAACCATTGTAAAACATTTTTCTGCACTGTTTCGTGGCAGATTAGGGGAGTAAATATTTGAATTGGTACCTTGCTCACTCCAAGCACTTTTTTTAACACTTAAGGCATCTACTAAGAAATTTACACGTAAAAGGAAGTAGTGTGGGGTCCATACCAGATTTTTTTTTCTTCGGCTAAGGTTGACATTTCTATGGAATGATCCAGTATATTTAAATTTAAAATGCTTTCGGACCATTAAAGTTCGTTTTTAATGAGATTGGCAATCAGGATCGGATTTTTTTTTTTTTTTTTTCAATTTTTAAGTTCATCTTATATGTGTTCGACTCACTACTGGACCGATAAAAGTAAGCAACTACTATATACTTACCATGGCTCGGTATTATCCAGGGCTTCTTGAAATTTGTTGTTCATGAAGAGATCGAGGGTGTGTAGGGTCTCTTGGATACTCTCTCGGACGCTGGGCTTTTCCTCCGGAGATTCGCTGAAAAACACAAACACACACAATGAAGCTTTTTTTAATTCGTACACTAAACAAGTGGAAATGTGAATTTCCAATTAATAGTTTTATGAAAATGATACTTGACATCTAATATTTCTAAACTTATTCGTAACTAATTTTCAACTATCATCGTACATTGTGATGCGGAGCAACATTTTTTTTTTTTTTAAGTGAAAACTTCTTTTGTCGCGTTGGGTATTTTTTAAGATGGGAAAAAACAATTGAACTCTCGGTTACCAACACCATAATGTGAACATTTCTTCAGGCCCGTTTCGCAGTTTTTGAGATGCGGAAAAAACATTTGAACTCGCTACACCGTTACTGACACTTATGTATGTAAGTGCGTACTTATATACTGTATGTCCGTACATACTACATAGATACACATACATGTTGGCATTTTATGTCCATATACACATACATGTTGGCATTTTATGTCCATATACACATACATGTTGGCATGGTATGTCCGTACATACTACATAGATACACATACATGTTGGCTTTTTTTTTTTTTTTTTCGAGATTGGGAAAAAACTACTGACGAATCAAAAATTACACACAGCTAATTGTTCAAGTTTTCACTTCTATCGTTACTCCCGGAGTGCCACTATATATTTCTCTCTTTTTTTTTATAGATTGCTCAAACTAAGACTTGAAAAACTTCATGAATATGGGCGTCTCAAAATTGACTAATGTATTTTGAAAAACAAAATAAGGTAACCAATCAACTTTCTTTGAATAAATTCGATGTATTTTTAAAAGTTAATTCAATGTTCCTTTGATTAATTGCTTTAGAATAGTTTCTCACAGAGTACATACAGAACTGTAATTGTTTTTTTTTTTTTTTCATTTTTCTTTTATGTTCAGTTAACAATGAGAATTGATTATCGTATAAAAATGTAGTTACAAATTGCAGCATTATGTACTGTATTGTCTACTCTAACATACATATTATCTAACCACTTCATCTGGTTAAATGGCACATATTTTTGATAAACGGTGTTTCCGAAAATACAAATAATTTGAAACTCCGAAATACCTATGGTGCGAATCAATTCAGATTTTTGACTTCCAGCTGTAATACAATCGAGTGTCGATAACTCGAATTCCCTAGGGGCCGCCTTCGAATTATTGGTAGTTAGAGTTATAGGAAGTTCCAATAGCCTTCTCGAGTCTAGGGGCCCGTTGAACACTTCGACATAAAGGTATATTCAAGTTAGAGAGATTCGACTGTTCCTAATAACTGCGTTACACAACGGGAACTGAACAAATTGGAAAAACCTGAAGTATGAACAGTTACAAAGTTCGATGTATTATTTTCTTCAGAACAAGTTACAACTTTACTGAAGCAGTGAAGCAACTAGCAAAAAAAATATTTGTGTATTTTTTGACTTTTCTTCAAATTCATGCTTTATTTTCTTAAAGTTTTACAAGTATTTTGTTCGTTAAAACTACAGTAACGCTTTACCTATATGATACGTATAACTAAAATATGTTTTACTTCCTTAAAATACGCAAAGCAAAATCATTTTTTTGCTTCACATAACTGCCAGCTCTTATTTTAAAATTAAAAAAAAAAAAAAAAAATGGTTTCTATTTCATCCTATTCTATATTTTGAAAAAATAATGTTAATCGTGACTTGATGCTATGTTACATTCGCTGGAAGAGTTAGACAATAAAAAAATTCCATACTTTCAAAAAATTTCGAAACTAGTTCTTTTAGTTAATTTTTTAGCACAAATGAAACTTTTTATGAAAAGGACAGGAAAATATTGTGGTTGTAATACTGTTTGAAAGTTACATATCTAGAATTTAAGTCACAAAGTGTAACTTACATTTCTCCAGGATCTGCTTCCCAAACATCTTCGTAGAGCTGAAAACAAATGATCAAATGAGAATCAGAAGTATAAAGATTCACATATAAGTCATAAATCATCGCTGCACATAGCTGACTATAAGGGAGATCAATTGTAGTTATTACACCAAAACAAATTTCATGTAATACTATTACTATTTCCTCGTCTAATATTGATTTCTAAACTTTGCTTATATAATTTATTTTGTATAAAAATAACATTTTTCGTATTTTTTTGAAATTTATTAACTTAACTCAACGTAGATAAAGTTGATACACAATTGAATAAACTGTTGTAAGGATGAAGAAAAGCAACACAATAAAGTTATCAAGAGATGTTTTTAAAAAGAGATTTGAAGCATGAATCCGAGTTAGATACAAGTAAATTTGGTTTACAACAAAAATCAATTTAAACGTGGATATCTTTGAAATACGCTCTTTCAATTATTTCACGAAAAATTTATTTTCTTTTTTTTTTTTTGTCATTTCTAAGTATTTTTTTAAAGAAAAAAACATATAAAATTATGCACGTTTCGACTTGATCCAAACAACACCATTGCTCAAAAATCGTGAAAAAACAGCTTCGAATAAAACCACTTCTCTGGCATAAAATTATGCCTCTTGGTCAAGGAGGACAGTAGTGTCTTGCGTAATGTGATTCGATCACTTGAACATCCAAATCCATGGCTCACAGAAATTCTCCAAAATTTACTTTTCGGCATCAAAAAAAAAAAAAACGATTTCTAAAATAACTCTCAAACAAAACTAGACATGTCCCTCTTGTACGTAGGTCAAATTTACATAAGTGTACTACTCTCTCATCATAAAAATCTCAATTCTAATCATATACGACTTTGAAAATTAAAGCCCTTACATGAACTTAACATTGTATCAACTGGACCCGGTCTTCCCTATTCTAACTATATAGTGATAATTCTTATAAATTTTTATATAAAAATGAATGTATGTACCTATATATGTATCTTTGAACCTATGTATGTCAATCCTTTATAGATTGAAAAAATATCCGTCAGATTTCGCTAAAAATGTCAGTGCGTTTGTGTCCTTACTGGACATATCAAGAGACCAATTAGAAAAAAAAACTGACAGGAGGTTCTTTTTTTATTCCAATTTTAGTGAAAACTTCCACATAAAATCTCTTATTTTTTAATGGATTTCCTCCATTCAAACCATTATTTAGTGCTTTGTCTCAACTTCACTTCGATAGCTAATTTTGCTTTTGCTATTGTATTTGCTTCGCGTGGTTTTCTGAGGCTTCTCTCAATTTAAACAACTAAGAAATGTTTCTTTCGCGAGTGACCCTGAATGAAAAAAAATTCTGTTTTAATATTTTTCAAAAGTAGAAAAGCATTTTTTTAGAAAATCATCACAGATAAATAGCACATTTAAGTTTAATTTCACGTTGTCCTTCACGCCGATATAACTGACTACATGTTGTCACAAAAAATACCTTCTTGGATTTCACATGTTGCATTTTGACCAGCGCGACGCCGGGCATATCCACTAGTAAATAAATAAAATTTCATCAAAGAATAAGAATTGCTGTAGAAAATTGTTCACTTCTCTTCAGACTATCCCATTATTTATTTTCATTCGACTTGGATTGTCAAGATAACTTTATATTGCGAAGCTACCTTTATTTTCCTGGAAAATTTTCTTCATTCATTGTTCTTCTTTTCAAAAAAACTCTTGCTATACTTTTTATGGAAATATCATTTCAAGTAAAATATGTATTACTTGAGCGATTTGATTATTTTAATCATTTATTTAATTTCAAGCTATTTTTAAGCTACTGCCATATTCTAACTTGTGCAGTCAAAACAGAAATTTAGGGGAAAATTTGGGCGATATCTTTTCGTGACTATTTCGTGCAAGGAAGAAAATGAACTGCTGGAACATTATAGTTCATGTTACAATACATTAGCTACAAGGCATGTGATCTAAAATTATGTAATATCTGAAGAACATTATTATTTTTTATGTAAAAAGTGTTCAGAAGTACATATGTTTTCAGAAACAAATTGTTGAGTGTGTTGCTTTAAGTTGCCATCAAAATCTTAACTTTAAAGCAGAAGTTTAATCAAAATCGGAATCTATGTTTAGTTGTTCTCGTATTTCCAAAAATATTTACAGATAGTTCGGAACAACAACAATAGAAAGTAAATTTTAAGTACGCAAAATTTTAACGTATTTCATGCCTTAAGGGTCCTAAATAATAGCGGAGATTGAGTGCAAATTTTGTGCACAAGTGTGTTTTTCCATACTTTGTGCAGCAGTACTTTCAAGGAAGTAAGGAAGGTCACACACACACACACACATATAGCAATTTCAAATTTTTTTATAATTTGCATAATCTAACACACAAGACCGGCTCTAAATCATGCGGGAGAAATATTTAAATGTTAATAATTATACACCGAAAAATTCTTACCGGGATGGGAGAAAGGACTCCTTAAGTTCAATAAGGTTGAAATTGTGGGCTGCATCAAGGACAGAAGTCACTACGAAGAGGAATTTAAATTGCCGACATCGGATTGCTAACTATCAGTTACATCCTCATGGACATCCGCAATTCAAAAAAAAAAAAAAAAAAACGCTAAAAGACTAATAGCTTAACTAGTTCTGAATGATCGGTGAAAAAAACTAACGAGCTTTAATGAAAAATGAAAAATTCATACTTTCATTTTAGGCTTTCTGTTGAAGCAGGTAAGCCTTCAGATACTGAAACTAATCGGGAAGAAAGATTGCTATTTGGCCAGAAATATAAAAATTGGTTTCTGACTAATGGGAAAAGATTACGCGTTTCTGTTCATTCCGGTTTGCTTACTTCCAAAATGGACTCGAAGCATGAGAACCACTTAACAGTAATGAGGGGTATTAGATAATTATTACAATGTTAGTCTAAAGATATGGTATACCCGAGCTAACGACTTTGCTATTTCATGATATCTCTTAGATCAGGGATTCCCATAGTTTTCCTGTTCGCGGCAGCGATTTTAGAATTAGAGTTTACTCACCGCACCCTAGTCTCCACCTCTTACGTATCAACTATATTGAAATCCAATCGTATTACCGTACTAGCAAAAATACCCGGCGTTGCCTGGGTCAGTAATATTGAGAAACAATTTATATACTCACCTTTGTTTTTTTTTCCCTGAACTGAAAGAACTCAAAACACACCGCTTTGACAATTTTTAAAATGTCGCCAAATTTTTGCGTAACTGTTTTGGGATACCTAGAATAATTTTGCTCCCCTACTTACTTTATGAAAATACATTAAGTATTATTATGTCACTAATTTTTGTCACAGAGAAATAGTTGTCAAATTCTGAGATACTATTGCTGACCACAAAATGACATTAAAAGTTTTTGTCCTAAATGATTTCGAAATTAATAGGGAACATTTAGCAGTTATTTATGCAAAAATGCAAATTAGTGGTAATTTTAGTCTTGTTTAAGGGTTTTATTAATTTAGTATGTGGATTACTTTACTTTTTGACATAATTTTAAAAAGGTTTTTAATGGATACATTCGGAATCGGAAAACAAAAGAAAAAAAACTGAACTTTTCAAATGTGGGAGTATTATATCAATGATGGATATTTTGCTGCAGTTGATAAATATCAGACAATAATCGGTTTATTTTGGCTACGTCGTGTAAAAAGTAAAGTATTATTACGTAGTCTTCGGCACAAAAATAGGCGTCAGTTGAAAAAATCGCCGAGAATCTCAGTTATTAAAATCTTGCAGCAAATTTGGCAAAATTCCTGTTCAATCGGATACTAAGGAACTGCTCTATTATAAGTACCAGAGAAAGTGACCAATCAAAGCAAAGAAATTTAAGAAATACCGTTAAGTTGTATTTAAAGCTCCATCAAATTCGAAAATAATGAACCTAATCAATTTATTAGTTGCCAATCTCTTCTAGCGGTTACGTTACCGATACTCTAAAACACATATTTACAAAATTCGAGAAAATAATTGACGCCGTGAACAATCTACTAATGTTTTAAAATACAAATCATAGAGTAAAAGCTCGCTCAAGAGCTGGCGCGTTCGTTTCCAATGTCTATGTAAAAACCATGAAGCTGAAAAAAAATTACTTTTTGATTTGACTTGAGAAAAGCCTTGAACATTTAATGCAAAAAGCGGAAATGATATACGCAATTCTAGCTATCGACAGGGAGTTGAGATGATGCACTAAATACTGAATTACTTTGCTGGAAGCCTTCGCGGATTTATGCGAAAAATGTACCTTAAATTGGAATGAAAAAGCGCTACCAATCAAACTTTTTCGAATATCGTTATAAATTATAGCCTATGTGTTATTCTGATGTATAAGCTACATTATGGTAAAAGTTTCATTAAAATCCATTCAGTAGTTTTTGCGTGAAAGAGGAACAAACATCCAAACATCCAAACATCCAAACTTTTGCATTTATAATAGTATTAAGATTTATTAATCTACCTATGTATTTCTGTCATTCGAATTGCTCGAGAGTTCCAAAGAATTGACTGTCAAACCATGCATCAAAATATTCGTAAACTTACAAAACTATGCATTACACCGCCAACTCAGCTATTTCGATCCATGGACAGCTGTTTCGAGCTCATTGTGCTCTCATCACCATGGAATACGAAAGTAGTCGAGTTGGAGGCAAAAATACTCTTATAAAGCAAAGAGAGCCAAAAAAAAAAACTGGTAGCTAATGTAAAATTAGAATACCAGCTATCGACCGCACTTAGTACGGTACAACTCGTAAATTTTTTAGGCAGAGCTCAAGGTATAAAGCAGTGAGTAACTGCCTCTAAGCAAGGGCTAAGGTAGAAACATGCATTACACCGCCAACTCGGCTGTTTCGATCCATTTCGTATTCCATGCTGATGAGAGCACAATGAGCTCGAAACAGCTGTCCATGGATCGAAATAGCCGAGTTGGCGGTGTAATGCATGTTTCTGCCTTAGCCCTTGCTTAGGGATAAGGCAGGTTAGGGGGGGCGGTTACTCACTGCTTTACAAAACTATATTTAGCCAGGTTGCATCTCTGTGTGACTTTAATTAGCAGATATATTAATTTAAAGCGTCGACTTTGAAGGAACTATTTTCTGGCAAAAAGTCTCGACTTGTCACAGCCTTACCCCCGATTATATTTAAATTATTTTTTTTTTTATTTTAATGAAGTGTAATGAATAGTATTATTTTCGGTTATTTAACAGCATTTTTTATTCCAACAGAAAGCAGAAAAGTTAATATCGTTCACTGATTACTTTTCGTTACCTTCGTTCGATTAAAATCACCAATCGCCTTTTTTTTCGTGTTACAATTTACATTTTTAATCAAAGTCAATAGATTACGATTCAGTAATCCCACTTCCACATTTCAAAGCCATTTCTGGCGTAGTTTCATACACAGTTCATTTGTTCATTAAAAACTCATCAACGCCATTTCGCCGAGAAGAAAACTCATCTGTGACCACCCCTGATAACGTTGTGTGCAGGAATTCCATTTACGCAGATAACTGGTCCGACGAATGTTTTGCCCTGATGCCCGTCGGATTGTGAGGCGAAAATCCAGGAAACTGAATTTCCATTAAAAAGTCATCGGCGCATAACGCGGGTCATAATCTCGCGTTTATTTTCTACTTAGCACAGCCGCGAGTTTTGGAAATGGATGACTTCAATCCAGAACGTTTCAGTTAAATTAATGGATGCCGAGTGGTTTTAATTAATGGGATCGTTGCCGGGCTGAAGCAGTAGTTATAAATTTGAGTGAAATCATCTTGTAATGGCAGGGGCGATTTGGCTTTTCGTTTTGTAGGGGTCATCTTTGAAATAAGGTCCAACCTGTTTTTCTCGAAAACCTCTCTATGTCGAAATTTTTAAATTTCCCTGCTTTTACAGCATTAATTTAATGTTTTTTCTCATATTTATCTCGAATGATTTTTCCTGAAAACCTATATAGTGAACTCTCACTTATGCGCCGGCCCAAGAGATCAACAGAAAAAGGCGCATAAGTGAGAGAGACGTATAAGTGAACAAGTCTATTTAAAGGACTAAAACGCAACATAGGTTCTAATGAGAGAATGAATAAGTATGTTTCTATAGACAAGGGACATATTACTACGGTTTGGCAATTACTGTAACGTAACTACAATGATAAAGAGAAAACAAACATTGTGGTATACTTAATTGTGCAAACTGTTCCCCTTAAAACGATGCATAGTAGGTAATTGTCCCTTTTCGAACTCTAGTTCATGCGGAAAAAATGCCTTCCGTGAGCAATAAAATCGAAAGATTAAAGAGGAAAGTGAAGAAAAATGCTCATTTTTTTTAAAGAAAATACATTTTTTTTTATATTTTAGGGAAAATTCGGCGCATAAGTGAAATATTTATCTTTAGAGCGACGCATAAACGAATGATACTATCATTATTTTGATATGGAATGTGCTGGGACCATTCAAAATCGTCGTATAAGTGAAAAAGGCGCATAAATGAGGAGGCGTATAAGTGAGAGTTCACTGTATATATCGAATTCTGACGACTCTCATTTTTGAATTTCATCTCCAGCCAGCTTTATCAATGGTATAACTTGGAGACAAAAATCATCTTTTGCACAATCACTCAAAGACTGTTCGTGCTTAAAGGTATGCATTAACTGGCTACCGATATAGTCATCACAATTAGCAAAACGTGGACTCACAACATGTCGTGCAGTAAAATATTCAACTTCCAATGCAAAACACGCTATTAAGTATTTGACTTTGTTCCAATTGCTTATTTTTGTGAATTTTATCACAACCTCTGTATGTCGAAACCTCCGTATCTCGATTTTTTCTTCTGTCCCGTGAAATTCGAGATAGACAGGTTTGACTGTATCGCACTCAGGCAACAGAAGTGACGCAACTCAAAAAAAGTAAAAATAATAATTTAAAAAAAAAAACGCAAAAGACACGCTTTTGTAGCTAGAAGAACTAAAAAGTAAAAAATAATATGTTAACGTAAAGTTTGTTCAGCAGCGTGGAGACTGACCAAACAAATAACTTTAACCCATTAATGCCTAGCGTCCCTTTTTAGGGACGGTCCAAAAAAGGGTCTGAATTTCCCCAAAATGAACATTTCAACCAAATAATAGTGTTTAATTAGTATACCTTGGTATTGTTTCAATTCGTTATTAACAGATTACAGCACAGAACCATTGTAAAGTGTGTTCGGTAGCAGTTTTAATATGATCTTTATCAAAAATGACATCGTTCACAATCTCAAGAAAAAAAAGCTAAGTTTACAAAGTTATTCCCAGCTTCCTACTTTATGTTAATTGCTGATTTTATTTCTTCTTATAAAATGTCTTTTTAAATATTATAATCGTAGGCAGAATTTTTTTTTAGTAAAACAAGTATGTACCCTCTGGAGTCTATCGCAATTTTTAAGGGAAGATTTTTCTTTCCTTAATAAAAAAATTGTTTCTTACATAATATTTTTCTTATTATTTTTCCTGTCGATTAAACAGTGTTAGTAACCAGTATACAAAATATCTTTGGAAAAAAAAATGTCAGGCATTAAAGGGTTAGAAAAAAAAGAAGGAAGCGTGGAAAGCTCTCTATTTACCTTTTGGCAAGGATTCTGTATCATTGCAAAACGCTAACGGCTGGCTAACAATTCGCACCTGACATATATTATGACTAGTGATTTTTTAGATCAAGTAATACGCGGTATATCTGTTTATTTATTTATTTTTTTAAGTTAAATACTACGCGACAGTAAAGATATGCTAATTATGGTCAATTTGCACTAGTACGCTCATCATAAAGATGACATTATAAGCGTACATCAGTACAATATTTTATTTCTTCTCAGTATTAAATAATGGGAATTATTAATCTGGAAATTTGCATCTCTTGTCCGGGCTATAGAAACTAACCACCCAAGAGGTACGAATCATGTACAAGTATGCTCAGGAATAGTTTAAAACACATCAATACGCTTTAGATGTAATGCAAACAGATATTGATTGCTATCGCTATTACTTTATGTAGTTATATTTTCTTAAAGTATAATTACAATGAATCGTTAACTATCCAAATTCGTTTTGAAATATTTTGGATTCCTTTTAGAAGGAGCACTTATCAGGCTAATTGAAAGTAAAACAAAGGCATGACCGTTTTGAAGCGTAGTAGTAGGAAAAGATAGCTTTATTCTACACAATAAACAGGAAAATCGATTTCCATTAAATAATTAGTGGTTGGCATGAACACAAACCTTCTCATTGCGATGCTTAGAAAGAGAAATTATTGAAATACAGTTTTTAAAGAAATGTTTTTAAGACCGATTATTTTGGATGAAACTCTTCTTTTCTTTCTTTCTTTCTTTTTTCTTTTTTCTGTGATGATATAAAAAGCTGTTTTATTTTGACCTCTGACCTGTATTAGTAATTGACACTTACAAAAGAAAACATAACTTAACAAGAAAAACACAGACGTCAAAAGACCAGCTAAAAATGAATTTTAAACTGTCGTAATTTTTCTTCATTTTAAAATGCCTTCTTTTGCTTAATTTGTCCGTTATAAGCGTCAACAACCAGTGCAGTTTCAGCTCCTAATAAGTCTACCTTGCAATACATGTTTTAACGATAAGACAGATTTAGAAAGCTAGTTAACAGCAGAATAGAAGCTAATAGATATAAATACCACGAGGAAATACATGAGTGAATGAAGCCATTATCTTCTGTCGTTAGGTCTATCCACGACTTTAAATGTCCTTCTGAATGCATGAGTGTGGCAACGAGGAAGCTCTTATCGAATCATTACTTCGGTGACTTGTTCTGCAGATACTGATTGAGTCTCCCGCGGTGAATAAGGGAAGTTTAAATAACTGCTTTAAGGATTCTCTCGAACTGACTTAAAATATCCACACAGGCAGCTATTTGAAATGTAACTCATCTGCTATTTTATGCATGACTAGCTTCTTACCCGGCGTTGCACGGGTGCTTATTAATACAACATAGCTAATTATAATTGTTTTTTAACTTATTTCATGCTAAAATGAAATAGGTGAGCCTTAAATTGATAATTCATTGTTAATCGTAATCTTTGTTGGAAAATACTCATATTTAAATGTGTTAAATTTTATCAATTTGTATGCTTAAAGGCTTATCTCTATTACTCTATTTATTCAAAATTGAAAGAAAATGGCCATTTTGAGACAAAAAATTTGAATTTTGAGCTTTTTGGATTTTTTAAAATTTCAAAACCTCGCCTATGTGAATTCTAGTGCATCAAGGAACCTCTGTGCCAAGTTTGATGAAAATCCGACGAAAACTGGATTTGTATAAGGAACAAACATACATCCATTTTAATATTTATATATTTCAAAGCGTTTCATAAGACGCGTCTTATCAACTATACTTTCTAGTAATTCGTGGAATGAACACGGAAACGGCAAGGACGTGTAGCTTCTTTCATACTGCTTCGAATAAAAACACAAAAAAAAAAAAAAAATGTTTTTTTAAATCATTTTTGAAGAATGAAGATTTGATTAAATGTTATTAAACTCTTATTTCTGAGTAATACTTACGTATTCTTTCAAAAAAAAAAAAAAAAATGTTCAACAATAGTGAAACATTCAATTTCCAAATTTGTTCCGCCACGAATTGCTTTTCATTCTATCATTACATATCAAGTTTCAAAAGTGGTCGTCGTTTTTGTTGCTTTCCGAAAAAATTTGTATTTAACACTCTCCTTCCACCCACCTCACCCTCGCTTATAAAAATTTTTACATGACCGGCATGGATAAAGTAACCTTTTATTTAAATACTAGCGGTACCCGCACGGCTTTGCCCGTGGTATAAAATTAAAAGTTCATTTGTAAAAGAATTGATATAGCAGAAAAAATGCTCTATTTTAGTTTTATTCAACTATAATTCCTTCAAAGTGATATAAAGATCTGATATGGACCCCACACTACTTAATTTTACGTGTAAATTTCTTAGTAGATGCCTTAAGTGCTAAAATAGTGCTTGGAGTGAGCAAGATAACAATTCAAACATTTGTATCCCTAGTTTGCTACGAAACAATGCAAAAAAATGTTTTACAATGATTTATCTCCTAAATATCATCGATTTTAACATCATTCAGTGGATTTTTCGCAAAATATCGCCAACAGCGCCAAATTGAACCTAAATCAAAAAAAAAAAAAAATTTTTTTCGCCAATTGGCGTCAAATACTTGGCGATCAAAAGCTTGGCGATATATCGCCAAGTGGTCGCGCCAATTCATATCACTTTTGTTAACCAATTCATATCACCTTGCATTGAAAACACTGATTTACCCGACAAATGGGGTAAAACACCCCCTTGGAACATTCGAATGCAACCCCAAGGGAGATGGACAAAAATAAGCCAAAAGAGAAAATAAGAACAATTTTGTTGATAACAGGAACCAACAGAAATCTTACCAAAGTTTAAGAGAAGAAGAAAGTTTTCTTTCCTAGCTTAAAAAACAAAACAATACATTTTCCGAAATGAAACACTTTAAAAAAACGATGCAATATCGCAATTGATACGATATTTCGTTAATCTGTGCTTTAGGTACCCTTTTCTCGCTAAATGAACGATAGGCGCGCCAAGCGTGGTAACCCTAGCTATTTGGCGTAGTTGACTTTTTGAAAACGCGCCAAGCAGGGTCCCAAAGCATCTTCACCGCTTCACCGGGAAAAAGACAGGGTTGCCAGAGAATTGGAACAAAAAAAAACTACGCCTCCTCTAAAAAAAATATTACAAAATACTACTGTTTCCAAACGTTGCCAAAATCAATGTTGCTGAAATGCGAAATCTATGAAAATGAAAAAAAAAAAAAAAAATCCGCCAAATCTTTTAATTAAGTCATTAGTGTATTGGAAACAGAGTTGCCAGAAACATACTACGCTCCTTATTTGGGCCGAAAAAATACTACCGTAGAATCAAAAATACTACGTCTGGCCGTAGCCTACGAAGATAGACGCTGGCAACCCTGGAAAAAGAAAGAAACAAAAATAAGTATGAACACGTAACCATAGTAACAACATGAAAAATTGATTTCCGTTGATAAAATAATTCATTTTATCTCTCTTTTCAAACAAATTTTATTCTAAAGTTCAACCATTTTAGAATCGTTTGGCTTGCTTTACTGAAGGTAAGCCTTGAATTTCGGGATTCTAAAAACAATTGTTACAGCTCTCCTGATGATCGTAGAAACTTCGAAAAAACTTCATTTTGTGCAGAAAATTCCAAGCTTTCGAATGACATAAGACTTGAAAATGTGTGTGAAATATTTCTTCCCTATTTTATCGAATTTCCGCTAAGAATTCGAATAGAAAAAGAACGAAATGGAATTTTCGAAAAATCGCTTCGAGGTGCAAAACTACATGCTACAAACTAATTTTGTGCCAAGTGGCATGAAAATCGACCGAACGGTTTTGGCGCTACGCGCGTGACAGACAGACAGACAGAAAGAAAGAAAGAAAGAAGGACAGACAGAACCACCTTCAGCTTTATTATTAGTAGAGATTATACCATACAACCGCGCATAGAAACGGTTTACGCAGTTGTCTGTGCACAGTCGTGCTTAACTAATTTGCATTGTAAAAAATACAAAACTGGACTTTTCTAACAACAGAGCTCCAGGCCTCGTACAATCTGGTTTGAAGCCAATTATCACACTAAAAAGTCTAAAGTGGTACCAAGTAGAGCCGCTATATAGACAGGCCGACGCATCAAGCTTAAGTTTTACCACTTTGGATCCAACTTATGAACTTTGACTTTCAATTTTCATTGTTGCGGCGCTAGGGTTACCAGAAAAAGTTTCGGGACATTGCCAAGCTTTGTTAAATTCACCGGAAAAATTACCAAAACGCGATAACTTGCCTGAAAAGACAACCACTCACCGAAAAAGACAACTCTCAATCACGTTCTGGATCCAAAGTGGTCAAACTTAATCTTGATGCGCCGGCTCGTCTATATAGGGGCCTTATACCAAGTAGAACCGCTATATAGACAGGCCGACGCATCAAGATCCTTAGTGGTCATGGTCCCTTCCCAACCTATCTCTTCCGTTTCTCATTGGCTGACTCCCCAAATTGCTCCTGCTCACTTATTGGATCCCCCGAGCACTATCTTTTCGAATGCCCTCTAACCGCAGAGTACCATTTCAGAAGAAATCCCTCTATCACCTTTGCAGAAAACATTTTACAAGCGCTCAAGATCCCTCACGCGCGCAATAAACTGAACTCCCTCTTCCTGCGACTCTCAACTGAGGGCTACCTTTTTCAGGAAATGTAGTCTGCGGCTTTATTATTATTGTTATTGTTATTATATATTTTTTTTTTTTCTGTAAAATGTCTGTCAGTTCTGCTCTATATTCTATGTATTGATGTTTTGTTTTGCTATTGTTTAGGTGTTTCATGTATCTTTTTCTGTATTTTCTGTTTTCTGTACTCTGTAACTTCAATGTTTAGGTCTTCTGTATTTTCTGTAATTTCAATGTTGTCAAATAAAGTCTCCAGAGATCCATTCAACCGAAAAACCATTAAGATGGTAGTCACGGGGATCTCTGGGGTGAAATGAAATGAAATGAATGACGCATCAAGATTAAGTTTCACCACTTCGGATCCAATTCCTTAACTTTTACTTTCAAATTTTCATTGTTGAGGAGTAGGGTTACCAGAAAAAAGTTTTGGCCCATTGCTAAGCTTTGCCAAATCCACGTGCCGCTAATAATTGCTCACAGTGAAAAATTACCAAAACGCGATTACTAGTCAAAAAAGACAACCACTTAAACACACAAACACGCGCTGGATCCAAAGTGGTGAAACTTAATCTTGATGCGCCGGCTCGTATATAAAGGGGCCTTAGTACCAAGTAAAGTCACACGTTCGGAGTTTCCTTTAATCACTGTACTGAACATCGAAGGTTAACGCACTTTCAGCCACTTAAATTGAATCGGCAGTTTGAAGAAGGGAACGAAGACCAAAATTTCAAAATTGGGTTTTTGTCATGATTGTATATCTCCTACTGTGGATACACATGTTTGTGCGAATAAAAGAACAAAAACCAGGTTGGCTTTTGTTCTTTTATTCCCACTAACATGTGTATCCACAGTAGGAGATATACAATCACGAAAAAACCCAATTTTGAAATTTTGGTCTTCGTTCCCTTCTTCAAACTGCCGATCGCGCAACATAGTTTCAATCCTTGCAACTTAGCAAAACACATTGTTAAAAGAGCTACACAAATCGCGTGCTCATTGTAATTGTTAATAGCTGACAAACAAAATGATTGATTACATCAGTGTCCTCTGCTAACTGATGTAGGTTTCGTAAGTTTCGGGAAGAGCCAGAGTTTTCATAACCAAACTAATCCATCACTAGCGAATCAACATCAGTGACCGACACTGCAACTCTCAACAAAAGGGAATGAAAACATTACATCACATCTTATGCCAACGGATGGTCTGACCTGACCTTGAAATACCGTGTTACGTAACACAAAAGCGTAATTGAAGGCTGTGCTCAGCACGTTACGCTTTGCAAAGTGTGCAACAGGGCTTCCCTCGCCTGCCCAGAGGGCAAGAACTTTCTTTTCCATATCACCGATTTGCTTTCTGAGCCAGTAGAGTTTGGCAATGGTCTCTGTCCCGCAGCCAGATGTGGGTTAATCACGAGGTGAATGGGAGTGACCCACTCAAGTTTTCCTTCCTTATTCCAAGAGTCCTCCGCGGTAGGTCTGGAACACAGATAACTCCCGACTTGAGTGTGCTTTTCGTTCTTGGAGTGCTTGAGTGAGCAATTTTTTGTTTGCAATCCGAAAGCTTTGGAAAAATATTATTATAGAAAACATTTGATGTCCCGATTATGCATGAGGATTATCCCTGAAACTTGAAAATCGGTTTCGTACATTGAACAAGAAAAACAACATGAAGAATAATTAAAATTGAGGACGTCCATAAAAAAAATCCTAAGTTCGGAAGTAATTTTTTCAAACTCAATCATAAAATTTGGTAAATGTTGCCAAAATGTACAGAAAAGCAAATTTATCACGATGTTTATTGTTTTCAATGAGTACCCCGTATTTTTATTAGATTTCAATCCCAAGTAGCACACTTCGTTTTTTAAAGGTTGTAAAATGGTTATTAACGTTGTGACAACGGATTAAAGACGTTTATAAAACGTTTAAACGTTTTTTGTGCTACCTGGGATGAGTACCCCGTTTGTGGCACGGCACATAACCATTAACGGTATTCAACCTCTTTTCATGTCCCTGACCAACGCTTCTGGAGTGATGTTTCCCACAAAAGTGATTATTCTTCGCCTCAGATGGTAGACATCCCAAATTTCTCATCATAAACAAGGTTCTAGAAGTCTGCTGTTGGTTTTTGTTGTTTGTTATTCAAAAAAATTCATTAGAAATTTCATTGTTATTGTTAATGATGGGACTTGGTTACTACATTCACTGCATTGGATAGGAATTGAGGCAGAAGGAAAGTGGCTCTTGAGACAGTAGGCTGATTATTCGTGCTGCTTGAAAAATTACCTTATTATTTGGTTAAAATACATGCAATAAATTTGAAAAATTTGTACTAGCACTGTTAAATGGAATGTTTGACTGAATTATTCAATACGGTTTTTAACGTGGTAGTTCTGTATTCAACTCAATACGTATTTTCAAACACACTCATCCGTTTAAACTGTAAAATAAATCGATAAATAAATGAAACAAGCCATTAAATAGCATTAAAGTATAACAACCCAGTAACGAAATTGAACAACACTAACAACTTCTTTAAATTCGATAATAGTTTAAATCCAAACAAAATATCAATGAATTCAAAAACGCATGGAACGTTCCATTGAAAATTGAAAATTAAATCATGAAAAGTAAAGATGGCGGCGACGTAAACACTAGTGCTCTACTTTCGCCGTAATAGAAAGTCAAAATGTCACAAAGCGCCGAAGTACCCCTGTTCTACCATCAGGGCTGCGGAGTCGGAGTCGAAGAGTCGGAGTCGGACTGATTTTGGACCAAAGGAGTTGGAGTCGGAGTCACTGAAAAACATGTCGACTCCGACTCCGACCACCTCCGATTTGGATGAAATTTTATGGAGGTGAAAACATATCTTTGAAACTAACAGATACAAATTTTCAGCGTCCAATGTCCAAATCCTAAGCATCTAGGTTCATTAAAAAGGGCTTCAAAATGGCGGGTCTGCTTCGTGAAACGAATTGCTATGCTTGGGCTTATGCAAGTGAATAAAAAGTATTTGCAGCAAAAATGCAATGTGTCAAAATAAAGTCTGGCCATTTAACAGGAAAAGGATTAATTTTGTACGGAGTCAAATGACAAGAGCGGTACTTGTCGTTTGCTCTGGAGAAAACGGACTTTTTGGGAGGTCACAGTGACCTCCGAGAATTGAGGGAAATGTGGTGAAATTACCTGCGAGAATTCTTGAGAAAATTGAACTTTTTGAGAGGTCACAATGACTTCCCATGACCTCTAACTGGGATACCCCAGCTTACTACCCCCCCCCCTCCCTAAAGTGAGCCCTGGCTACGGCCATGAATAAAAATGAAACTTTTAAAAATGTACTTAATATTTCAACCTTTGCTTACGGTTTTTCCCTTTCACATTTGGGTAAAAAAAATGAATAATTTAAAAAAAAGCAGGAGTCGGGAATCGGAGTCGGAGGTTTTAAAATCCCGGAGTCGGAGTCGATTATTTTTCCTCCGACTCCGCAACCCTGTCTACCATTCTCACCAAATTCAAAACCAAACATATCAACACAAACATTACGCAGTTTCAAGGCCATATTTTCACACAGCATTACTTTACCTACTTAAAAGTCTGTGTAACTTTCTCGAGCCATATGAATTGTAACATGTAGGTTACATCCAAGTAGAAGGGTTTCCCCGAGGCGCAAGTAACCGATCGTACAACGAGGAAGTAAAACTCATAACCTTGACTCCAAGTGTCGTTCAACTTCGAACATGGGATGGAAAAACTGTTTCTTCTACTTTTTGCACACTTCCTTCTTGGACTTCATGCATGAGTGGACGCTTTGAAGTTTTGTGGAAATTGGAAAATTACAAGGTATCAAATCGGTTTTACAAGAATAAAGATAACGGGTTTACTTTACGGGAACATGTCAGACTTCATTAAACATCTAAACAGTCGGTTTTTTTGAAAAGTTAAATAGCGTCCTGATGTTGTAATTATGAATTTAGACGGATAGTTTCTGAATTGCTAGTTTTAATATTATATTCAAAAATGAAATTATATCGTTGACTTTCATAACATCATCTGAAAACTTTTGCATGGTGATAAGAGTCAATATCTTTATGTAGAAGAGGTAATAGTTGATAAGATGTTTTACTGGTTTGAGAGTGTCCCTCAAAAGCATATTTCAAAAAGAAAAGAAAGAAAATAGTGTTGGAAAAAATCGAGGTTAAAAAAATAATAATAACTAAATTCTACTTATGTACTACAAGTACTATCTGACCAATAATCAAAATGAATAAGATGTGATAAAGTTTGCAGATTTTCTTTCAAATTGAGGATTTTTGCTGGCAGGAATATCCTTTGTTTCTAATTTTTGTATCAATACTTATTACGTTTTTGAAATGTGCCAATACTGTTACTGGTGAACGTTGAATGATTAGTAACCAAAGATTAGTAGTAGAGTAACCATAGAGTAACCAAAATTTACCATTTTCTTGGAAGAGGAATTGTCACAACAGTCATTGCATATGCATAAATTTCCAGCTTAAGAATGGGGATAATGCTAAAATTAGGGGTTCTGAACAGGTTTTTACCCCTAAAAGCATCCTTCTTCCGGCCTGTGTTATACAGTAAAATTGTAATTGCAGAAATTAATCAATCAACGTGTGGAGAGATCTTGAAGGAGTGTCAAAATTAGTTTTTTGGCAGGATAAATATATTTACATTAAATATTTTTAAGATGATTTTAAAAACCAGAAAAAAAATCCGAACAAAATGAAATTGAAATACTGGAAAAACTACCACAACACCGAAATAAACTTAAGAACTAAAAAAATTGAAACTCACGAGAAGTAACTTTCTTATGTTATCATCCTTACACCGTTATACTAAAAAACTGACTGAGTGAAACAAAGAAAAGAACATGCTAAAAACTCAAAAATCAATTTTTCTCAAATTCAATTATTTGTCATGTTTTAGTTTCACAGATGAAGGACTTTCTACCATCCACAACCAATTATTTCTTAATCAAAACAAGTGGTGTACTTATACTCGTAAAAACAGTTCCATTCATTTAGTGACAGAATAATTTTGGACACTTCTTATCAATGAAATTGTTTGTAAAAGTAATGAAATAATTGGATGCAGTGAAAATATGTTATTGTCAGGTGCAAAAGAAGTCAGTAAAAGTTAGCTCGACTTGTAATCCGTTTTGTATGTTGATGATTACTCGTAACCAAGAGACCATTATGGTTGCACGTTGCAGTTTTGAAAAGAAACTTAATCCATTATGCCCAGTAGCCTAAAAACGGGACGCTTATTAATTACTGCATACAAAAACCTGTAATGGGTATATCCTTTTACTCTAAAGCTGTTTTTCACAAGTTAAATAGTCCTTCTTCTTGAGGAAACCAGATACAGCCACTAGTTGGACATCAGAGTCAATTTATTGACAGCTATTTTCAGGCAAATCAGTCAGGCAACGATCCAGCATGGGTAGCCGCAGAAAGTAAGTTTCTTTTTGCGAGCTTTTTTTTCCATAAAATTAAACTATTTTAAAGTGATTTGCTTAAAATTGATTGCAGATGCCTTCTGTAATGTTACTTTGCAAAAGTAAAGTCAAGTAAGGTCGTATTTTGCTCACATATCTGCAAAATATCTCCTAAACAGGAAGTTAAATAACTTAATAAATATGGCAGCGGCGAACTATTTTATGCCTAAAATGTATGTAAACCATTCCAAGTAAGAGTTTTAAATGGATAAAAATTGAAAAAAATTGTTAAAAAAAACTTGGGCACAAATGTGCTAATTAAACGTGAAGAGTTGAATAAATAACCAAAATCTTCACCTTGTATTACTTACCACGCAGGACTTAAATACCGGCCTAAAAAACGCAATGAAAACAAAGTTATAAAAGAAATTCAAACATTAGGAACAACAGCAAAATAGAAATTGTTTGAAATTTAAACCATTTAGCAATAGAAGCTAAAAACTAATAATAATAGTAACAAAAAATCAAGAGGCAAAGATGGAAACTCAACAAAGGTAGAAAATTTTGCAATTTCTAATTAAAATCAGGAAAACAATTTATCCTCGAGTGTAGAAGCATAAACAGCAAGCAAGAACTGAATTGAAGACCACCCCAACAGTTTCCCTGGACAACATTATAACTTAAGCTTAAAATAGTAAGAGAAGGATGTTAGTAAGCACAAAAAAAATCAAAGATAAATTTTCTGTTTTAAATGAGTTCTTTTAGAAATAAAAGAGATTAAGAAAAAGTTAGTGTTTTTACTTCCTTTTACGTAGTAAAGTGATATATTGTGCGTATATTGTGATCGCGAAAAAAGAAATCTGGTATGGACCCCACACTACTTCCTTTTACGTGTAAATTTCTTATTAGTTGCCTTAAGTGTTAAAAAAAGTGCTTGGAGTGAGCAAGGAACAATTCAAATATTTACTCCCCCAATCTGCCACGAAACAATGCAAAAAATATTTTACAATAGTTAATTTTCTAAATATTGCTGATTTTAATATTGTAACGAGTCCGTAGCACCTTCAACTTTCTTCAAATGAGCATTCCAATCTTGAGGAAGTAACTATAAATTTATTTACAAGTATGTACACTATTTACAATAAGAGCAGGAAACAATTGCTAAACATCCAGCAATTAGGCAGCACACAGTACACTGTACTCTCAACAGTAACTCAGCACCACGTATCTAACGTGAACAGTAATTAAGCAATTACAAAAGCAAAAACAACATTCGCCCAAAGCGAATAAAAACGAGCCTCTCAATAATCCAATCTGAGAAAAACTAACTGACTTGTGTTCAAGGCCAGCTATTTATACATGGAAAGAAATGTCCACAATATTCGAGAAAAACCTGGAATATTTTGTTTCATTCCTAACATTACGTAATCCATTCACAAATTCTAGCGATAAGAAAAAAACCACGCGAAAATGTCTTCACGCTTATTAAAGTTAGGGCAAGTGTAAAAACTACAAAGTGTTACAGGGCCGGTATACTAGTGATAAAGGTGATATCTTCAGATACTTTTGCAACATGACGTCAGATAAAACCAAAACTAATGAAAATGATGCAAGGCAGGAAAAACAACAATTATTTACA
>JAXGGA010005867.1:0-74421 GCA_038373865.1 Uloborus plumipes
ATAAGGTTCTGCTTTCATTTCATCTAATAACATCAGAAAAAAAATTTTTTTTTTTCTTCAGAAAATATTATTTTTATACATCAAAAATCAGATCGGTAACGTGTCCCCAGTAGCAAAGCTTAGCATGCAAACAGGTCATGCGCACTTTCTAACTTCCCCAAAAAACGCACTTGCACAAAAAACGATTCTATTTTTACCCCTTTGTTAATATTTTACTTCATTTTTGTTTTAATCGATTTCTGATTTTCTAGCCGATGCGAAATAAGCGTGTTCCAAGTTCCGCCGTCAGAGTGGTAACAATAACTTCCGATCTATGTTTAGGCTCCCAAAATCATTTCCTGCACCTATACCACATGATACTGAGTACCTGGTGGGATGTTTTATTGAATCGTAAATAAAATTTGCATTTCTGCATCTAAAATTGTAGGTAAGATTTTTTAAAGTGATTTTACAAAATGTGTGTCATTTGAGTCATCAGATCGGAAACACGCTCTAAAATACGCAGTTTTTATTATTTTAAAAATTATTTTACATATAAGTATAGTCCTTTATTACAAGTGAAAAAACCACGCGTTTGATTTTGGTTTAGTGCGATCGACTCGGAAATAAAAAAAAAACTTTGTCAGTTTGTCAGATAGGTAACAGTCAGAGCGGTAACATTGAAAAACCGCGAATATGTTACAGAACTAACGCACACGTTTCAGAATTATAAAAAGCAAAAATCATAGGTTTTAGCCATATATATTTAATATTTTTGTTCTTAAAAAATGAAAAGCAATGAGTTTTAGTACAATTGCTTCATTTGTGGTTTGTATTGACCTAACAATAGAAGTCAGTAAAATAAGAAAAATTGACACTGCAGAAATTAAGTTAATTAATTATTATTATTTTATTTATTTATTTATTTTTTTATTTTTTTTTGGTGCTTCAATTTCTCATAACTTCGCTAAATAACTAGATAATAACTAGCATGCTAAATTTGAATTTCTGATCAAGAAATTAAATTTCCTGCAACTAATCAAAGGAAAGTAAGCAGCAGAGTTGAGTGTTGAAAAAGTTGAAGTTGTGTGTTCTTTCAAAACAAAACAAATGTTTTATTAGCTTGGATTTGGTAATCTCATAATTTTTTTTATCTAAAAACCTTATCGCTCATTTTTATTTCCAAGAAATGCTTTTTTATAATGAAATTTGATTTTTTAGCCTAATATATATATTTTAATCTAATTATCTTAATTCTATGTTAAACATGCAAGGAAATGATATCATATTTAGAGATGTTAACGAAGACTGAAAGCATAAACTCTAATATGTAGCTCATATTAACATCAGATCTGTAACATTCATCAGATCTGTAACGACTTAAAAGCGAGTAATCTAAGGAGGGGGCAAATAACTTCCTTGACCTCCCCCCTCTTATTTTCTTGCATTTAGACCCAATTTAGACTTAAAATCCAATATTAGTTTTTTTCTGCAAAAAAAAAAAATTTTTCAGAAAACTCCAATTTCAAATAGGCACTTTTCTAAATATTGGCTCAGATACAGATAATTATATTTTCGTAGTCAACAGGCCTCTCCGGCACATATTCTTGAGTACCTGGGCTTGTCTTGTGAGGACCTTTTTCTCCCTCCATTGCTGGATTTTGACTTTTTGAAAGTGAACAATATCATGGAACTAGTCCAGTGTTGGAAGCTAGACATGGGGATTAAAAACAACAACAACAACATATTTTCATAGTAAATTTCACTGACAAATTATGTTTAGGCAGTACATGTCACCGACAAAAGCTAATGTCTACCAGAAGTACTTCATCGCCTGTTTCATGATGGAAGCCATCAAAAAGAGTTCAGCCAGCTTTTATAATTATTTACGAATTCGAGCATATTGATAACTACAACAGGACGTCCCATGAAAGCGAGGCTATCCACTGGGGATAGCCGTTTCAAGGTTGGAATAACATGCGAACAAAAAAGAAAGAAATTGCCCTATTCGAGTTCTATCTCGTTCTGTTGTGACCGGATAGATGACCCGACATGGGACGATTTTTTTATTGGTTGTATTCGTTTCCGCCTATGATTGTTACAGCAAAATAAAAACTTTCTTTTGTTTTTGGATGTTTGTAAACAAATGTGATGCGTCGGGCATTTACGAGGTGTACGCTTGAGCTTGAATTATTCAAGGTTCCGTGCAAATAATGGCGAATTATGAGGAACTAGAGGTTGGAAATTGGTGGGACATAATGGACCATAAACATCAACAATATCAAAATGCGTTTGGTTCAGCAAAAAATCCGGGAAATGGTTGAAACTTCTGCTGTTCATCGATAATTTGTATTAAGCGAGTGGAATTTGTTTTTATTGTATCGATTCGACTTCTTCCTGTAACTTTGTAGATGTATTATGGGTTTGGCTCTTGGCAAAATATCGCCTTTCCGTTTCGAAAATTTTCACACATCTTCATTTTACTTTTATGCTCATTTTAATGTTTAACCTAATTTAAACATTTCAGTTCGCTTTAGCTTGAAATATTCAAGGTTCTGTGCAAATAATCGCAAATTTTGAGGAACTGCAGGTTGAAAATGGATGAAATATACTGATAATAAACATCAATAATATAAAAATACGTTTTGTCAGCCAAAAAAATTCGAAAAATGGTTGAAACTTCTGCGTTTCTTTGATAATATCTATTAAGCAAGTGGATTTTTTTTGTTATTGTATCGATTCAATTTCTTCCTATAACTTTGTTGACGTATAACGGTTTCTGTTCATGGTAAAATATGTCATTTTTGGTTGAAAAATTAGCATGTATACATTTTTTAATTCTGTGCTCATTTAAATGCCCAATTTACTTCAAATATTTCGATTCGCTTCAGTTTCTGTTCAGGGTTTTGTGAAAATAATAGCAAATTGTAAGGAACTATAGATTGGAAATTGGTGGGTCATAATGAATCATATGCATCAACACTATCAAAATACCATTTTGGCCATTATTATTATTATTGTTATTATTATTATTATTACTTTTATTATTATTATTATTATTACTTTTAGTATTATTATTATTATTACTTTTATTATTATTATTATTATTATTACTTTTATTATTATTATTATTATTATATTAACCAGCTGGCCCTTCCAGAACTTCATGTTTTTCTCTGCTGAATAGTTTGTTGTCCTCACCATCATTTTACTTTCTAGGAACCACTCGCGTACCCGGGCTGGGCGGGAACTTTAGACGCTCGGGACTACAGGTCAGCCTGTCCGCAATGGGACTCTCAAGGACGAATGAAGGGCGCTGAAGATTGTTTATTCATCAATGTGTTTACACCAGGACTGCCGGTACTGTAATTTTATCTCTTTTTTATAGCAGAAATAAGTATGCATTACTCATCTTGTTTTTGATTAGCAATAATTGCTGAATGCAAATTTCATGTTTTCCCGGATAATTGTATCTATTTGAAAGTAAATGAGAGTCTCAGATTCAATTTCTATTTATTAACAATACAAAATAACTGTGACAAGTTTATGCAAAAATGTAACGCATGAATTTTCTGAACAGAATGAATTAATGAAAAAAAAGTAGCAAAATGCAGTTTTAGACCATCTTTATCTTTTAAGAGGTAAGTAATACCTTGTCCATACTAGAATTCACTTGAAAATCAACTACTTACTGGAATGTTACTATACCGCTGAGCGAATGTGCTAGCAAAGAAAACCGTTTTACAGACTTGAGTAGGAGAAAAGTCGAAGACCGAGTCATCCTCTACATTCGTGCCATGTAACAACGTACGACGGCGAATAAGGTTTTTAGCAAAAAAATGGATTTGGATGATGGAAAAATTAACCTGAAACAAGCAATTTGCGATTAATTCATTTTGTAATTGAGTGAGTTAACTTCTTGCCGTTTCAAGCGTACAAGCTCACGAGTCTAAAATTTATTCTGACTTTAGAATCAATAAGTAGTATTTATTGGCAACTATAAAACACTGTAATTGCGTGAGACACACTGTGAACAAATGAAATCATGTCATTCACTTTGATTATTAATATTCCATTTATGTATTCACTTATTTGCAGACGCAATCATATTTTACATCTCATTAAATTGATTCTTTTTCTTTTTTTTTTCTTTCTTTCTTCTTTTTTTTTTTTTCGTAATTGCTATTCTTTTCTCTGTCAACTTCTTTCAGATTACTTTTTATTGGGACACTTTTACATTATCATTTTATTACTTAGCTTTAAATGCTTAGCTACGGTAGTTACGTAGACTATTTATTCAAATCATTTATATAGTACTTTTTTCTTTGGGAATTTCTTTTGAATTGGACGTTCTTGTATGTTGTTGTTTTAATATTTAACGATAAACTCTTACATATGATAATAATGCATGAACACTCTTTGAATTTAAAAAAAGCTTGATCTAAAGATGTAAAATGAATTAGTTTTGAATATGTTTTTTAATTTTCATTTTGTCTCCTCTGAAAGGATTTATTATTTTATTTATTTATTTATTTATGTTTGCTTTTCTTTAAGTATTACATTCTTTTTAATGTAACCTTTATATAATTAGGCACATTTTATTTTTCACTGTATGGAAATTTTTTTTATTGCTTCACGTATTATAGTATAACATTTAGAATATTACGATTCATTAGTATTCTTTTTGTATGATTTTAAGCATGAATAAAAAATCTGAAAAGAAAGACCAAAACTGATGAAAAACTACAACTTTTAGAAGGACGGTGTAATCACCTGACTACAATGTTGGATTGCAAAAACTTTAACTCGTCAAAAAGATTTATTTTTATTTATTTTATTATATTTTTTATTTTATTTATTTCTTTATGTATTTTTTAATTTCATTTTTGAGATGTACCACGATTGTCACCGTTGAGCAATATGCCCTTCAGCGGTTTTCCAGGCATGATTTTCTTTTTCTTACGTTAGATTTGTAGTCTAAAGTAGTTTTGATATAGATTGAATTTCAATGACTTAAAACGATTGAATAAGGGTCCATCTCAAGTGGTAAAATAGTTAATAAAGTATTTATTTTTCCTTCATAGACCACTGGCACATTTTCACCCGTAACATATCCAGTAATGATCTTCATTCATGGCGGCAATTTTGAAGAAGGTTCTGCCAATATCTATGGTCCAGAAAAACTCATGGACAAAGGTGTCATTCTCGTCACATTCAACTACAGAATTGGTTTATTTGGTAAACATCTTTTACTTTTCACAATTAATTGAAACAAAGTATTTATCAACATCATTTTAACTGTAGGAGTCAACCACTACTATTGCGAGAATTGTAACTCATTTTAAAACTGTAAAGGCATTGAAACTGAATGCGTAAAAAACATGAGTCGAAAATAATACCAGTGTCAAACCGAGTAGGCCTCTATATTCGCGCCATCGGACAATATATAGCAACCCTAAGTAAAAGAGCTATGGTTATGGAAGGGAAAAGATTAGAAACGAGGTACAGGCGATAATATTTCTAATTAAGGGGCATTCCTTTTGACTAACGTAACATTCAGAGCTGATTTTGTAACTGTTTTTACTTGCAACTTAAAGGATATAAAATATTTTTTAGTTATGCTGGTGGATTTACAATGCACATGGTATCTACGTATCATTTCTGCTAAGAATTTAAAACAAAATTACTGACAGTAGATATTTTTTCAAACAAAATAGTAGTGTGACTAACGTAACATTTTTGCAACCCTGAAAATTAATGCTCATGTTGTGAGACAAAAATTTCCCAAAGTTAGGCAAGTGTTAAAAATTGAATGATATATTTGAAAAATGTGTAAAGTTGGCTTTTAAAAACATAAAACACATGTATTAAATCTTAATTTTTTTAGTCTTAAGTGTCACTTTTACTCAAGATGGCATGTGACTAACGTAACCATTGAACAACAGGCAGTAGACACACTACAAACTATTTATTATGGCTAATCTCAGTGATAATTACAATACTTTTTCAATTTTTTAAAACTTCTTATGTAGTATGATTTTTATTTATTTATTTTATTTACTGATACATTTTTCAATTCGATATTTTTTTTTCTTCTGCTGAGGTTGACATTTCTATGGAATGACCTTTTATTACATTAGTTTCTTGCCATTTGAGAAGCTGATAAGTTTATATTAGGAATTTAGTTCTAATAGCTTGCATCAATCTATCCGCATTCGGCAACCGTAAGACACTGAAATCGTAAGAGACGTTGAAATGCAAGAGTGTACACTAAAATTGTAAGCGTTATATTATTTATTGAGATTAATTTCCGACAGTTTCACACCAATATTTACGAATAAAATTTTACTTACACTGCAAAAAATAGATGTTGTTTTTACAGTATAATACAGCTAATTTTACAGCAATGAACTGTAGAATTGCTGATTTTATAGTAGTAAACTGTAAAATTGCTAGTTTCAAATTTTATTACTGCGCATTTTACAGTTTGAAACTGCAATCTCTGCTGCCAATGTTATATTGTCGTTTTTACAGTGTAATACGGCTAACTTTATGGTAAAATTGCTTATTTTACAGTAATAAACTGTAAAATTGCTAGTTTTACAGTAATAAACTGTAAAATTGCTAGTTTTACAATAATAAACTGTAAAATAGCAAGTTTTACAGTAATAAACTGTAAAATAGCAAGTTTTACAGTTTATTACTGTGCTTTTACAGTTTGAAACTGGAACCTCTGATGCCAGTATTATACTGTAAAAACAATACTTTATTTTTTGCAGTGCATTGATCTTTATTGGGGACTATAAATTGACCAGAACCAAACTAACTGGGCCCAGAGCCTATTGTAGGGGCGTCACAATTGTATTTGTATGATATGTATGCCATGATTGCAGGTTTCTTAAGTTCCGGGGACGACGTGTGTCCGGGCAACATGGGGATGAAGGACCAAGTCCTGGCCATCCGCTGGGTCCGGGAGAACATTGACCGCTTCGGAGGCGATCCCAATGCCATAACACTCTTCGGACAAGGGGCTGGAGCTGTGAGCGTCTTCTTGCATGTCCTGTCCCCTCAGAGCCAAGGTAAAAATGATTACAAAAAATAAATAAATAAATAAAAGCATTTCAGAAAAAGTCCTACCAAAATATGGGACAGTGTAAAGTAGACTGGCTGATGAAACAGAACACCCCAGTGAATGAACGCCTCGTAATTTTTAGGAAAAAAATGAAGTTTTAAAATATTTTTCTCAGATGTATTAACAGTGTAGTAACCCCCCCCCCCCTTCTATACGTGTCCAGAAGGAAAAAAAACTATTAGAAAACGCTGTTTTCGTTCACTGGTTAGGGTGTACATTCACTGGGGTTGGGCACTTATTTTTTTGTTTCAACCCCTCCAAAACACGTGAAGCAGAACCGTAGAAGTTCTCCCAAATTTTAAACATAATTATATATATTATATAAGATATTTTTACTGCCATGTGGCACATACCACAATTTTCAACGATGCTATGAGTTTTCGAAAATAATATTGTGCTGAAGTGTTCATTCATTGGTCGGTCTACCTTATATCGAGTGTTTCAAAAGTCTTGATACATAGTTTAGGAGGTGATAGAAGAGTTCATTTGGAGAACATATCAATGAAGATGCAAAAAAAAATAATAATAAATAAATAAATAAATAAATTAAATAAATAAGTAAACTAATAAATAAATAAAGGGAAATAAAAAAATATTTTTGCTAAGCTATCTAATAAGGTGTAGCAAAAACTTAATAACGCAATGTGTTTTCTATTTCTTCATTGCAGGACTGTTTAATCGAGCCATCATGCAAAGTGGTTCTGCATTGTGTGATTGGGCATTAGAAGGTGACCCCTACAATTTTGCCAGAGAGGTGGCGCAACGACTTAGCTGCCCAACAGATTCCTCCTCACTAGTAGATTGCATGCGTCAAAAACCAATACTGGAAATTCTGAAAGCACAGAAAGATAATAAGGTACAAGATTCTTAAAACTGTTCATGTTTTTCGTAGGTCTTACACATTTTTTTCGGACTGTCTCAAATTCGTTATTTTTTTCAACGTAATGATAGTCACTCAATAAAATCTTTATAGCCCTTAACCCTTTAAAATCAGGTTTGCTTTTTGTAACGAATTTTTTGCTTTAGAACTTGTTAAAAATCTTTTTCTCAGTTCTTCCCTCTGAAAAAGTTCTATCTTAATTTCTTGTTTTTAATTAATACTCACGTTCTCTTGGATGATTGATCGTAGTGGTGTCGATTCAATTTCGTCTCATACAAGTACTCTAAAGATAAAATTTAAATTGAATACTAAGCACAAAACCGAATTGCCATAGTAAATTTCTTTTAAACGAATAATGTATTGGAAAATTACATGTTCCTCAATTTTGCAATTCCTCGTTGTTGAAGAACAGTAAAATATGATCAGTAACTCGAACTATCACACAAGAGAACAAGAGCAATCTTTATTTCTGAAATTGGTATTCTATGTTGTACATCACTGCTAGAAACGACCTTGAACTTTTCCAGAATTTCTCTGAGTTATGAGGTTTTGCTTTACGTGGGTTTGTTTGCGTGACTGAAAAAAAAAAAAGAGGCTTCGTAAAAAAGCGGTAAGAAATATAGTAGAATGAATGACGTGAAGTAGTGCAAAATTTTATTTATTTTTACTCACATTTGTAAAATAACTTCGGGTCATTAAACTAAAAAGAAAAACGTTGATGAGTTTTAATCACAGATGGCTGAACATTTGAAGTTTTATAGAGCCGCTTCATTTCTCTTTTCTTTTCTTTTTACTTTTATCAATGAATTCCTCAACACTTTCCTACACTTATAAAATGTGATATTTTTGTTTGCTACTGAAATCCGAAATTGCTATAGCAAAAATTGAATGGAACGTGTAAAAGAAACATAAATAGAATTATTTACATGCATGGGTTATTCATGTAACTGCTTTGCAAAAAAGGTAATTGGATCAGTTTGTGTTGAAAGGGTGAAAGTCACTAATTAAAATTTTCTCAAGAAATAAAGGAAAACTTTATATTAAATACAGGAAACCATGATGTTTGCTATTTTGTTATGCCGTTTTAGGTGCAGTTAAAGCTCCTTTTTAAGACCAAGGCCGTAGCCAGCGGGGGGGGTCAGGGGTTCAGAACCCCCCCCCCCCCCCGAAATTTTCAAACCTCAAAAGTTTTTAAAAAGTATTCACTAAAAAAGAAGAAAAAAAAAAAAAGAAAATTTTAAGTTTGATTGGTCGGAAGGTCCCCCCCCCCCCGAAGTTGTGACGGTCTGAGGTTTTTGATGATATAAAGAAAAATTAGAATAATAAAAAAAAAAAATCCTTTTGAATAAACTTGAATAGAGGGTCATTCCATGGCAAGTGTCCACGGCGTCCCCCCTCGACCCCCTGATTTTGCTGAAATTTTTTTTGGATGTATGTATAAGACTTGCATGAAACCATACCAAATTATAGCTCCATAAGCCTTATGGTTCAGCCAGTAAAAATTATTTTAGAAAGGCCTCTTTTTCGTGTCTTGAAAGAACTGTCCAAATCGTCAAGTTTGTGCTTTTATTGCTCGCGACCTAAGACGATTATCAGACTCAAATTTGGTGATTCTGATCACTGTTTAGGGTAGAATAGCCTACTTGTGTAACAGAAGCTCCATGCACTGTAGATTTTTTGCAATTTGCTGCCAAAGTTGGTAAAAAATCGTATTTTGGCAAATTTTGACCATACCTTATCAGCTTGTATCTGCTGAGAGAATGACTTTCTGAAGCTAATTCTTTCCTCGTTTGTAGCCTGATAGTTCGTCCGAAAGGTGTGCTAGTGGCATCTCGATAGCTCAAATAATTGCTGAATTATGCGAGTTGAAATTCCAGTCAAATTTCTTTTTTCTCAATTTTGTATCAATTTCAAAGGGCAATATCTCGCAAGGGTCATCTTAAATTTCAATTTTCTTTACATCATTGGAAAGAACACACTTTTCTTAACTAAAAAACGTTATTTTTATTTTTGAGACAAACCAGTTTCAAGGGGATATTGCAGATCAAAAATGTGTACGTCATTCAACGTGAAATCAAAGAAAAAAAGACATAGACCTCAAAAGTTGATGTCAATTTGTTCTATTATTATTTGCAGGAGCTATTGTACTTATGTTCTGATGAAAAAACCCTTTTTTAGATATTTTTGAACTTAAGTGTTTGAGTGCGCATTCATAAAAACTCAAGAAAAAGCAAAAAAAAAAAGTTTCGTTTTTAACAAAAATAATTATCTTCTTATCGCTGCTATAAGAGCTTGAGTCTCTCTATGTGTTATTTTTAAGCTCTTGAAACAGAATTTCGGATGATATGTCACTTGGCAAGGTTATAGGTCATTAATGTTTCAAGGTCATAAAAAGCATTTTCCCATTTTTCATCATTTTTGTTTATGGGCAAATTGCAATCACAGGCTGAAAGACACATCCTCGGCAGTATAAAGAATGGATTTTCAATTACTACTTATCATATGTTCAATTACTATTGTTATCATTTATTTACACGGTGGAAATAATTGCAATATTCAACTCTATCGAAAACTTTCGTTATCGCTTTTTAGAAAAATAGCTCTGCAGTCCTATTATACATATTTTTTATCACGTACACACCATATTAACTGTTTAATTTATTATTTATCTCTTTTATTAATTGTTTTTATTTATTTATTTTTTTTTTTTTTGAAAAAGGAAACAATGCTTTTTATGAATTTAAAATATTAATGACACCTTGCCAAGTGACATATTATCCGAAATTCTGTTTCAAGAGCTTAAAAATAATACATTGGAAAAGACTCAGGCTCTTATAGCAGCGATAAGAAGATAATTATTTCTGTTAAAACGAAACTTTATTTTTTTCCATTTTTTGAGTTTTTACGGATGCGCACACAAAAACTAAAGTTCGAAAATATCTAAAAAAGGTTTTTTTTTTATCAGAACATAAAAACAATAGCTCCTGTAAATTTTAATAGAACAAATTGACATCAACTTTTGAGGTCAATGTCTTTTTTTCTTTAATTTCACGTTGAATGACGTACACATTTTTGATCTGCAATATCCCCTTGAAACTGGTTTGTCTCAAAAATAAAAATAACGTTTTTTAGTTAAGAAAAGTGTGTTCTTTTCAATGATGTAAAGAAAATTGAAATTCAAGATGACCCTTGCGAGATATTGCCCTTTGAAATTGAGACAAAATTGAGAAAAAAGAAATTTGACTGGAATTTCAACTCGCATAATTCAGCAATTATTTGAGCTATCGAGATGCCACTTGCACACCTTTCGGACGAACTATCATGTTACAAACGAGGAAAGAATTAGCTTCAGAAAGTCATTCTCTCAGCAGATACAAGCTGATAACGTGTGGTCAAATTTGCCAAAATACGATTTTTTACCAACTTTGGCAGCAAACTGCAAAAAATCTACAGTGCGTGGAGCTTCTGTTACACAAGTAGGCTATTCTACCATAAACAGTGATCAGAATCACCAAATTTGAGCCTGATAATCGTCTTAGATCGCGAGCAATAAAAGCACAAACTTGACGATTTGGTGATTTTTTTTCAAGACACGAAAAAGAGGCCTTTCTAAAATAATTTTTATTGTCTAAACCATATGGCTTATAGAGCTATAATTTGGTATGGTTTCATGCAAGTTTTATATGTACATCCAAAAAAAATTTCATTAAAATCGGAGGGGGTCGAGTGGGGATTTTCTCGAAGTTTGGGACACTTGACATGGAATGACCCATAGTTCTGCGCACTATTTCGCCAAAGGAGTTTTTTTCTATCTTTTCAACTTAAAACTTAAATTATTCCGTCTCTCCTGCTGGTCTATAATCTTTAACGGGATAACAAAATTTATGGCACTTGTCGTTGAGATTTATTTATCATGGAAAGAGACAGAAGATCCTCTCTTTTACGCCACAAAACAAGTGTGGTCCCCTTTGGGCTTACTGCGAACAAATTAGCAAAAAGTATAAGATTTTTTAAAAACTTCTATCTCTTAACACATTGATCACAGTAAAAACAGATACAGATGTTTAAATCAGTTATTGTTATTATCAATGGAGAGGTGATGAGTTAACGAAAATGCATTCTTTGTTTTCTGGGTGCGAAGTGTGTTGTACTATATTTCTCGACCCCTATAGCACATAGCAATTTATCGTCGCACTCCTTTATGTTCCTTCCTTCGGTCCCACGGTCACCAAGTCGCAGAGAGGTCACCAAGTCGCAGAGTTTCTTTAATTATCTTTTCTTCAATTTTTCAAACATGATGTCGTCATAAATTCTGATAAATTTATTTGAAAAATAATGCAGGAGAGGAGAAAGACTCCTTTCCTTCTTCCAAAAGCCTATTGATTAACATCTTGTCCATTACCTCAACTTCGCTCTCCTTCCTGTTAGTCCAACATACTCCCAATCATAGGTGGCTGGTGCACCAAGAAATTGGGGATCAAAAGAAGTTTGTGAGGAGCTTAGGGCGGCACCCTAAAGTTGTTTTTTTTTCTGTAAAATTTGCCTATATTATTGGATTTTAACAAATGACCTCCAAAAACTTTAATACAGTCTGAAATGCAGGATGGATTTTACTGTAGATATCCCTTTGCAATTCAAAGTTCCTTTCTTGTGAAATAAGATGAGGAAAAAAAAACATTTTTGTGTTATTTTCAGTTTTTAATTTTCATGAAATAAATCAATCCACCAGTAAATAACCGACCGTTAATTTTTCGCTCTAAAAAGTGAAGGGCAGGGCCCCTTTACTTTCGGAAGTGAAGGGAGCAGGTGCCCCTTGCCCCCCCCCCCCTCCGTACAAACAGCCTTTGCTCCCATTGCGTCATAAAAGTTGCATTGTTTATTTTTTTTTTCAAACAAACTTTCTTCACTTCGAACCCCCCCCCGAAAAAAAATCCTGGCTACGGCCTTGTTTAAGACGAATCAATGTGTTAAACAGATATCTTCAAACAATGTAAAACTAGACCAAACTAACCGTGATAAAAAAAATAACTTGAGCCCTTTTAACAAAAGAACCGACTACTTTAGAAAGGGCTTAGGTCCCATTAATGATACCTTTTACGAATCAATAAAAAGTGTTTACTTTATTCATAAATGAATTAAATTCTACATGATTTTTTTTGAATAATCTAGTTATAAGAAGGATCATTATTTCACCTTAAATTATGTTTCGTTTCGTTGTTGAAATTTACTCTCTTTTCTAATGGACTTGTGCCGTTTTTGTAATCAATAACCTGAAAAAAAAAACGTAAATCAATTAAACAGATTTAGTTTAAACAGATTTATGAAAACTGAAAATATATAACATATACAACATCATTTTAAGAAAATATTTCTTGCATTTTCCCCTCTGCTCTCGTCTTGTTTTTAAGAAGTAACAAAGTTTGCTGAAAAAAAAAAAAATATATATATATATATATATATATATATATATATACATGGGTGAAATGTGAAAATAAGATATTCTACATTCAATCAGCGCATAATTGCAGCTAGAGCATTAAATGCATTCTACATATTTAGGTGTTTTTATATGAGGTCCGCCCTCGGGCGTGCACGAAGTCAGTGTAAATAACAACAATTAAAAAATATTTGAAAAACGTCTAGAAAAAGTTTTGAAAAAACGTTAAAGATTCAAAATGCAATACGACAATTTTTCATAAACAACTAGAATTTCAAAAAATATCTGGGTAAGTTACTGCTTCGTCTACGGAGAGCGGGAGCAGTTGGTGAAAATAATAATTTGCAGGTTTCTGAAGAGGTCAGCTGCACACGAGTTAGCATAACAAGAAAGGATTTTAAGTTTTGAGAGGTCCAAAAGGACGAAAAAGTGAAATACTACTGCCAACTCATGAATACAACCAACCCCCCCGCTCTGACCTGCAAATAAAAGAAAGACAGATCACTTACCCAGTATTAGAAAAAAGAAGCAACACCATTATTCGTATTCCTCTTGCTCAATCCTTTTCCGTACCAAGTCGATGCGGTTCGCAGAGCTCGCTTCCATGCAACACCTCCCTCAAAACGGGTTTAAGTACAGCATATCATCAGAGTTGAAAGGAAACCGTTGCCAAAACGTAGTTGTTTGGGTGAAAAAATTATCGATTCTGCCGAAAAGATTTATTAAACAAATTAAGGTAGTAAAAGATAAACTCTGCAGGATAGTTGTTTTGGTAATATAGACCAGCAATGAATTTGTAAACCTGTTTGTTAAAATGTTTCTTATCGTTACAGATCTTGAAAAATCTGCAGAGTTGGCCGATTATGATATTTATAAAAATTTTTTTATGTAAATTACTAAACCAATGAGGCATGCACTTTGCATGAAAGTTGAAATGTTCTTTTTTATCGTAAAGATCTGTTGAAAGTTGAGAATCTCTAATTTTAAAGGAAATATCTAAAAAGTTCGCAGAATCAATTTCTTCATTGGCCTTGTTTAGTTGTAGTGTTTGTGGGTAAACAAGTTTAAATTCTTCTTCCATATTTTTATTAAAGACGAGGATATCGTCGATATACCTGAAAATGCTGATCCTTTTATTATATTTAACAGTATAGTTAAATTCATAGTAAAAAAGATATAAGTTAGCAGCTGTGCTGGAGTAATTTGTACCCATGCCAATTCCATGTATTTGTTTAAAAGTGAAATTATTAAAAGTGACAAAATTGTTGAAAATGCAATAATGGCAAAGACTGTCGAAAAAACTTCTATCGATACCAAGTTCCACTCCGATATAAAAAGAATCGTAAATTTTCATGAGAGTAACGTATAAGTCTTCTAGTGGAATGTTGCAAAATAGATTCTCAAAATCAAAAGTATATATTGATGTGGGTGATGAATTCATTTTACTCTTGATTTCATAGCTATTATCGATGCACCAGAAATAGCATTAACGTCAAACTTCATCTATGTTTAGCAAATTTACACTTTTTGAAAACAAATATAAGCTCTCGAGCTATTTCTGGTGCATCGATAATAGCTATGAAATCAGGAGTAAAATGAATTCATCACCCACATCAATATATACTTTTGATTTGAGAATCTATTTTGCAACATTCCACTAGAAGACTTATACGTTACTCTCATGAAAATTTACGATTCTTTTTATATCGGAGTGGAACTTGGTATCGATAGAAGTTTTTTCGACAGTCTTTGCCATTATTGCATTTTCAACAATTTTGTCACTTTTAATAATTTCACTTTTAAACAAATACATGGAATTGGCATGGGTACAAATTACTCCAGCACAGCTGCTAACTTATATCTTTTTTACTATGAATTTAACTATACTGTTAAATATAATAAAAGGATCAGCATTTTCAGGTATATCGACGATATCCTCGTCTTTAATAAAAATATGGAAGAAGAATTTAAACTTGTTTACCCACAAACACTACAACTAAACAAGGCCAATGAAGAAATTGATTCTGCGAACTTTTTAGATATTTCCTTTAAAATTAGAGATTCTCAACTTTCAACAGATCTTTACGATAAAAAAGAACATTTCAACTTTCATGCAAAGTGCATGCCTCATTGGTTTAGTAATTTACATAAAAAATTTTTATAAATATCATAATCGGCCAACTCTGCAGATTTTTCAAGATCTGTAACGATAAGAAACATTTTAACAAACAGGTTTACAAATTCATTGCTGGTCTATATTACCAAAACAACTATCCTGCAGAGTTTATCTTTTACTACCTTAATTTGTTTAATAAATCTTTTCGGCAGAATCGATAATTTTTTCACCCAAACAACTACGTTTTGGCAACGGTTTCCTTTCAACTCTGATGATATGCTGTACTTAAACCCGTTTTGAGGGAGGTGTTGCATGGAAGCGAGCTCTGCGAACCGCATCGACTTGGTACGGAAAAGGATTGAGCAAGAGGAATACGAATAATGGTGTTGCTTCTTTTTTTCTAATACTGGGTAAGTGATCTGTCTTTCTTTTATTTGCAGGTCAGAGCGGGGGGTTGGTTGTATTCATGAGTTGGCAGTAGTATTTCACTTTTTCGTCCTTTTGGACCTCTCAAAACTTAAAATCCTTTCTTGTTATGCTAACTCGTGTGCAGCTGACCTCTTCAGAAACCTGCAAATTATTATTTTCACCAACTGCTCCCGCTCTCCGTAGACGAAGCAGTAACTTACCCAGATATATTTTTTTTGAAATTCTAGTTGTTTATGAAAAATTGTCGTATTGCATTTTGAATCTTTAACGTTTTTTCAAAACTTTTTCTTGACGTTTTTCAAATATTTTTTAATTGTTGTTATTTACACTGACTTCGTGCACGCCCGAGGGCGGACCTCATATAAAAACACCTAAATATATATATATATATATATATATATATATATATACACTGGCGGAAAAAAAATCCCAACACCAAGAAAAAATTGCCATAGAGTAATGAAATTTGGGTAATGCAATTGTCTAGTTAACATGTTTAACTGATTAAATGTACAAGATCACTGGCCAATTTAAGCTCAAGAAAATGCTGTGCAAATGTGAAATTATGCTAATTTAATAGAGGGTGTAACCTCCAGAATTTTGAAGGCAAGCCTGCAAGCGTGCATGCATTATGTCATACAGGTGCCGAATGTCACTTTGTGGTATGGAGTTCCATGCTTGTTGCATTTGCTGTGTCAATACTAGGACCGTCATTGCTGACTGTGGATGATGCTCGAGGTGCCATCCCATGATATCCCATACGTTATCAATTGGAGACAGACCTGGTGATTTTGCAGGTCATGATAACATGTCAGCACTCTGTAGAGCACATTGCGTTACAGCAGCGATGTGAGGGCGAGCGTTATCCGGTTGGAAAACGTCCCCTTGAATGCTACTCATGAAGGGCTGTACTACTGGTTAAATTACCAGACTGACGACAAATTTTCAGTCAGTGAGTTTGGGATAACCACAAGAATGCCCCTGCTATCGTAGGAAATTGCTCCAGAGACCATAACTCCAGGTGTGAGTCCCGTGTGTCTAGGCCGTAGACCGCTTGGATGCAGGCGGTCCCCTGGCCTCCTTCTGACCAATATACAGCCACCACTGGCACTAATTCAGAATCTGTTTTCATCAAAAATTACAACAGATCTCCACTCCGACCTCCAGTGAGCTCTGTCGTGGCACCACTGCCGTCGGAAAAGGCAATGATTTGCAGTCAATGGAATACTAGCTACAGGCTGCCTGGCTCGGAGCTGTCCTTGAAGTAAACAGTTTCTTACCGTTCCTTGGGTCACGACGGTACCAACTGCAGCTCGAATGTCAGCCGCAGATGCAGTACGATGCGCCACAGCCGTACGCAAGATTCGACGATATTCCTTCTCAGTCGTGCCACGTGGCAGCTCGGAACTCGATCTTTTTGAGGTAGTACTATCCCTCTCCCATAGCTTCCAATAATCATGCATGGTGGAAACATTCCCACCCAAGTCTTTCTGCAATATCGCGAAATGAAAATCCACCTTCTCGTAGCCAATTTGTACGACCTCGTTTAAACTCGGTGAGCTGTTGATAATGGCTTCTTCGTCTTCTTAAAAGGTATTCCTGGCTAACATGAACGCAATTCGTCCAATTTCACGGAAAAATAATACACACGAGCTTCACAACACGCTTTTAAAACAAGCCTTATTTGCATGTTCTGAGTGACGCCAGCTGCGCCACACTTATGCGTGGAACACGAAATTTCAATCGATGTCATCTTTCAGTTGTATGAACACGCCTACCAAATTTCGTTTATCTAACACAAGTCTTTCTTGGTGTTGGGATTTTTTTTTCTGCCAGTGTATATATATATATATATATTTTAATTAGAAGTATAAAACTTTGCGAGATAAATCTTGTTAAAAACAGAAGTAGAGAGAAAATTCCCAAAAGACCCTGGGACCTTCATCAGGGGGACTCCCCTAGGGTAGGGAAAAGTGAAGTGAGATGTTTCTAGCAAGTTGCAGGCAAAACGCCTAAAAAGATGCAACTTTTAGCCCCCGACATCTCACAAACAAGCATTAGGTCACTAGAAGTCCAATTCATTTATGCATAAACATTCATTGCAAAAATAAAGAATTTCACATGTACAAAACTAACCTAATTCATCAAATAAATCCTCCGTGGATTTCTTTTTCCATTTGTGTCTTGTCCAGTTTTGTGGACAGAGTTTGAAAACACATGATACTAATTAGATTATGGTCAAAACTACATTAACTCTTCTGACTACCATGGAACTAACTGATTGCAATAATCTTGCCCATCAATCAGCAGTCGGAGTCAAAACTGCACTAAATAACCTTCCTGGTAAAAGTTATACTAGACTCCTTTATTGTGAAAATTTCCCCTTTGTACTCACTGCTGGCAAGGTAATTCGACCAACCTGTGTTTCTTAGCAAGAACGAAATTATGCGACTCTTGAAAACCGTCAATAAAATAGCTATCCTTAACCATATCATGTTAAATTTACTTTTCATATAAGAACTAATTTTCACAAGGCCCATGAAAGGATAAAATCGTCCCTTGGTGTTCTATCAAATATTCAAACATTATAGATGTTGATAATTGAAAACATCTGTCATCAGTTGAAACGTTTTTTTTTTTTTTTTTTAATCTGAATTTGAAAGATAAGTCCTGTTATAGAATGGAAGAGCCCCAATTTTAGACATTACAGATTTTATTAGTTCTAACAGATTTGACGGTGAATCTTGATATAATTTCCTTTATAGAAGCTAGAGTTTCACATGGTAATAATATGCCACCAAAAAATCCAGTCTCTATGATCATTTTCATTGCGTCTTATTCTTTGATTCGCGTTGAGAACAAAAACAACGTAAATCCGCGACTTATGCCCTTTCTGCCCTAAACGAAAATTGTGGACTTGAATAAAGCTCTTTGTTGTACGAAGATTCATTTTCCTTCTGCAATATGGGGCAAAACCACACTTAACTCAATTTCGAAAAAAATGTGACTTACAACCTTTCTGGAATAATCGATTCAAGAAGCAATTCAATAGGAAGGAACAGTCGAAAAGTGATATAAAAATATATTTTCTGGTTGAAACTTCGTTTCTTGTTTTTAGTTGAGTCTTAATGTGTGAGTCTTGAATAATGAAGATTTTCCTCTCAGATATTCGGAGATTACCCCCTTCGATCTGTTCCTGTTGTGGAGAAAGCAGGAGACAATGCTTTCCTCCCTGATACTCCTCAAAACCTCCTGAATGCTGGAAATTTCAGACGAGTCCCCCTCATGGCGGGCATCAATAAGGACGAAGGAGCCTTCTTCTATCCACGTAAGTATAGCTACAGGAGCCAAAAATGATAATTAATACCAAAAGATTCAAATTAAAAAGTTTTTTTTTTTTTTTTTTTTTTGTGTGTTTTGCAACAGCCTCTTGACTGACTAAACTGCCGTGCTAAGCTCAAAAGTGGTATCTGCAGACGATCTCAAACTGAGATATTGCTGTTTAAAGCTTTACGCGCACCCATGTATTTGATTCAGGAGGTCCTTTTCAGAATTTTTTTACAAATATTTCCCGTTCTCAAATGACCATAAAACATGGTATTTCGGTAAAATACATCACGAAGAACCACCTGGTTACAATAACTCAGATTTGATAAAAAGTGCAGATACGACTTTTGTGCTTAGCACGGCAGCATACAGAGCCAGATGAAAATAATACTTTGACTTTTGCACAATTGATAAAGGAACTTGTGTTCGAAAGAAAGTGCCTTCAATAAATCTGCAGAAAAAGAATCTTCATTAACGTTTAGAAAATTTTCTCCTTTCTGATGATTCTAAGGATTACTTTCATCCTGAACTGGTGTGCTAATTTCAAATGGTCGAATGATTAGTTTTTTATAGTATTTAATGTTAATTCATGCTCTTTCAGTTAAGCAAGCATGAATTTACAAACTCGCTAAAAATTATTTTACCTTCCTGCAAAATTAAACGTCTCGTGGTCAAACTACAATAATTGTTAACTTTAAATTGAGAGTTATTTCAAATACATACTAATTCCGCTTATCACTAGAAAATTTCATCATAATACTTTGATTCGGCCATCCAACGTATGAATCAACCGCTCTTTCTTCACTTATATATTCTTTTCACACACACAAAAAGGTAAGCTCGAACCCAATATTTCTTCGAGAAGGTATGATAGCTTAGTACTGGACTTGGAGAGGTGCCATCTCGGAATAGGGCTATGAAAGGGACCTAGAGATAAAACTGACATGGCTCCTGCCTGGGCTTTCGGCCGCCTTTTGTATACCTAGTCAATGGGTACGCTAATTATCAAATGGGTAGGGTAGCAAGGCGTTGAAGGTGCTCATACAATTCCTGACAGGTAATTTGAGCTGAAAACTTGAGGATATTTTCCTTGGAATCAGCTGGAAAGTGCTTTTTTATTTAACTATCGACAAAATCTGTGGCATACTACAAGCCAACAAACTCCCATCTTTTGAAGTCTATTTTCTAAGTAGAACACTCTCCTGGTGAGTAACAAGTAGTGAATCGGACACAACTTGCTATGTTATAATATAAAAGTTATTCAACAGCATTAAGAATGAAATTAAAACTTCACATCAACATTTAGATCCTTAAAATGTGTTATTCTCTTTCTAGTACTTCTAAATACATACCGCGACGCCCTACGAGAAAATCCAAGCTTCTTGAGAACACATCTGTTACCAATGTTTATTCTAACAACCACCAACATCAGAGGGAATGTGGATTCAGTAGCAGAGACCGTGGTGTTCGAGTATTTCAATCGTATCAATCATTCCAATGTCTCTCAAGTGCTACATCCTTTCATAAATGTAAGTAATAAGAAGAATAGGTAATTTAAAAAAAAAATCCATAGAAAAGAGCAACTTCTCCTATTTGCTTTTTATTTTTTTTTTTAAGTTTTTTTTTTATCAATCAAGGACTGTTTCTTCATTCTGGATTCGGATTCCCCATGCTTGATTTACTTATACTTTTTGTGATTGCAGTTTTATTTTTAAGCATGTTACAAAGAGATTTATAGTTCATCTTTGATTTCGTTCTTAAAGCTGTAAATAATCTATTAAGCTCAAAAGCATTGTTCAAAGCCTGAAAATGTTGTATGTGTGCGTACTGTAAAAAGTAAACTATTGTTTTTACAGAATAATACTGGCAGCAGAGGATACAAACTGTAAAAATAGAGATTAAAACTGCAAAATGCACAGTAATAATCTGAAAATATAGCAATTTTACGGTTTATTACTGTAAAGCAGCAATTTTACGCTTTATCAGCACAATTTTAGTTTATTACCACAAAATTAGCTGTGTTATACTGTAAAACCAACAGTGTAATACTGACATCAGAATTTCCAGTTCAAAACTGCAAAAATGCACAGTAATAAACTAAAATTAGCAATTTTACAGTTTATTACAGTAAAATTAGCAATTTTTAAGTTTGTTACTGTAAAATTAGCTGTATGAAACAAAAAACAACATCTATTTTTTACAGTGTGTGTGTAGGTGGTAGCGCGTGTGTGTAGGATATGGATTTACCACCCAGGAGGAGCGGAGGTAGGTGGAAATCAAAGGAATATTAACTTCGGTGAAATAAGAGCGATAAGCAGTTCGTTGATTACTCAAACAGCAAAATTGAATATCTTAAACTTTAGTGCATAATGATAGTTACTTAATGCTCCTGAAGTATAGAAGAGACATTCTTACAACTACTATGATCATGTATCTGCTGCAACTTTTCTGTCAAACAGGGATAAATGTTCTGAACCAACAATTTAATTTCTTTCAAAAGAGCTTTTCATGTAATTAATCCTTTAGGGAAAACAACTTAAAAATTTTAAGTCATTCTTTTTTTTAATTTTAGATGTCAACTGATGCCATGTTCGTCGCTTGCAACGATATCACAGTACATTCCTATGCAGCTACAGGTGCTCAGGTTTACATGTACACATTCGAGTACAGAGGAGAGAACAGCCTTGTAGAAATAGATTATGGAACGCCACTAGCTTATTTTGATCCAGGTAAGAAGACCCTGATACACATTTTCACTAATTGAAAGCGTGCGACTAAACAATTGAACCCATAGCAACTTCACTAGTTCCATTTTGAACACACATTTCAACTGCATTGTAACTTAAATTCTGGATGGAAAATTGAGAAGGAAACAGGTTGAAAACGGCAGAAAAATAATTAAAAATATGTATTGATGTTTTTTTCTCCAACAGAAAGAAATAATCCCATTACTAGTAATGATCATATCCAAGGGCGTAGCCAGGACTTACGTTAGGGGGGTTCAAGCAGTGGCACCCCAATAGGAGGTCACTGTGACCTCCCAAAAAGTTCTTATCCGATACAAATTGGCTGATGAAATTTGAAAACAGTGAGTCAGTATTGCAAGGCTGAACTTCTTTATTTTATTTATTAATTTTTTCTTTTTTTTTTTCTTTAATTAATTTATTTATTTTCGTGATGCCTCACGTCTCTTTTGGTAGACATAGATAAGTATGCATTCTTGTATTTTATTTATTTATTTTTTAATCATGCAGTAAAGTTCTGAGTTTCATTCGGTAAATTAAAAATTTTCTCCCTAAAAAACAGGCAAGCTTGCTATCATTTTCTGAAAAGTAATCAATACTAGATATAATAACGCAGTTTATATAAAGTTCTCAAAAATTAGCATAAAAGTCAAAATTTTCAATAAAAACAGAAAGAAAAAAATAAGAAGGAAAGAGAAAAAAGTGCTTGAAATTCTATTTGCACAAGAAAAGAAGAAATTATGAACTCAAAGAAACTATACTTTATTCAGTCATGCACATCTTAAACCAATGGATGGTATAAAATATTTCTAAAAGAACAAAACAGTAGTTTTTTATAAAATGATTTTACCCCAATGCAAAACGTAATACAGAAAATTAGATAAAAATGTGAGTGATATGTTTTTAAAACCAGTGTTTTACTTACCCAGCATAACTGAGCTTTTACATTTTGATAAATCTTTTTTTTTTTTTTTTTTACAGGGCTCCGTTCCACTTTAATTGCTAGAAATAAATATGTACGTGTGTCATTTCGAATTATTCCAAGGGAGGAGGCAAAAGTGTAAATTCAATAAAAATCATGAGACAGAGAGGCGTTTTTCCCCCCTCGGCAGTAATTACAGCATTAATTTCTCAAAGCCAGGGCAGGAAAGTTCTCCCACCCTGCTTAATGTTACTGAACTCTCAAACAAAATATATGTGGCGTTATAGTTGCACAAATATTTTTTAATATATTTTCAGGAAAACGTAATAATTGCATTCACACTACAGCCAAAATTGCAAAATTAATATAATTTGGTTATTAGTTTTGTAAACAGTAACTTGTTTTTATGCTTTAAAGTTCCTCGTAACTTATTTGGCTGTAATAGTGTTTACATGAAGTATCTTTTCAGGTAAGCATATTCAGTATCAGTTTTACGAAGACTTTTGTAAACAAGTAGTTCTGTCAAGAACTAAACGAGCCTACTTTCCCGTACATCGACATCGGCATTCAAGCATCTGATCATTATTCTCTTGATCATCTGAGACTAAACATTATGTCAAACATACCTTTTTAGCACTTAAAGCTGATTTCTAAAAGCAAAATATACCCCTCTCATCAGATGAAATAGAGACATAAAAAGTAAATAAATGAATAAATGAAGTTTTGTCGCACCTTTTAAAGAATGTAACTGTTACAGTTCTTCCGTGGAAAAATTCCTCAATCGTTTTCAAAAAAAAAAAAAAAAAAAATTAAAAGTACAAAGTACATCAAAACACATTTTATCAAAGAAAGGAAAAAAAACTCGTCCGTCGATAAAATGTCTCGATTTTCACTTTTAAACCATTGCCAGTTGTTAAATATAAATAAAGAATAAAATGCCCTCGTGAATGAAACACTTTTGTTACAAAAAAAATCGTCTGCCAAAAAAAAAAAAATAGTAATAAATAAAATAACACAAATGAATAACTAAACAAAAAATCGTCTGCACAGTCAGTCATTTTTTTCTGAGCCTGCTTTTCCGCCATGTTTGTGGAGTCGGAGTCGGAATCAGAGTCCTCACAGAAGATTATTCAGAAAAGTACTTTACAAACATTATTTATCAAAACCATTTTTTTACAAAGTTAGTTTGAAGGAAATCCGACTTTAAGTTCCAGGATCAACATTCAACTTAAATTCCCCGTAGGCGCTAATGTTAAATTTTTTTCTGAACGGTTCAATATTGAACGAAAAATGGTTCAAACCAAAAAGCGAAATAAGGGAATGAACCTCTCCGAGATCTTTCAAACAAAAAAAAGTTTATTCCATTCGGATGGTTCACTCAGAAGTTATTAGGTGGGGAAAGGTTGCTTGAACGGTTCAATGTTGAACGAAAAAATGTTCAAATTGAAAATTTAAATACTGTAATGAAGTAAGTATCCTTGCTGAGATCCTTCGAACAAAAAAAAAGTTTATTTAAATCGGACTGTTCACTCAAAAATTATTAGGGGTGACAGCTTGCTTGAGCGGTTCAATGTTGAACGAAAAATTGTTCAAATCGGAAATGTAAATACGGGAATGAAGTATCCTTGATAAAATCTTTCGAACAAAAAAAAGTTTGTTGAAATCGGACTGTTCACTCAAAAGTTAGCATCGCGGGACAGGTTGTTTGAACGGTTCAAAGTTAAACCAAAAATTGTTCAAATCAAAAAATCAAATATGGGAATGAGTTGTACTCGCCGAAATCTTTCCAACAAAAAAAAGTTTGTTCAAATCGGAATGTTCATTCAAAAGTTATTAGGGGGGGAAAGGTTGCTTGAACGGTTCAATGTTGAACCAAAATTGTTCAAATCGAAAAATCAAATATGGGAATGAGTTGTAATCGCCGAGATCTATCCAACAAAAAAAAGTTTGTTCAAATCGGAATGTTCATTCAAAAGTTATTAGGGGGGAAAGGTTGCTTGAACGGTTCAATGTTGAACGAAAAATTGTTCAAATCGAAAATGTAGATACAGGAATGAAGTATCCTTGAAAAGATCTTTCGAACAAAAAAAAGTTTGTTCAAATCGGACTGTTAACTAAAAAGTTAGCATCGCGGGACAAGTTGTTTGAACGGCTCAAAGTTGAACCAAAAATTGTTCAAATCGAAAAATGTGGGAATGAGCTGTACTCGCCGAGATCTTTCCAACAAAAAAAAGTTTGTCCAAATCGGAATATTCATTCAAAAGTTATTAGGGGGGGACAGACAGACCGACCGACACACAAATTCCCCATCTCAATACCCTACTTTCAAATTTTTAATTTTTCGATATTCATTTTACCTTTTTATTTTTTTAACTTGGCGATATTTTTTTTAACTTGGCGATATTTTTTGGACTTGGCGATATTTTTTAGATGCATTAGGCCAATTTTAATACTTTTTTCGTCTTTCTTTTATTTTTAACGGGAAAGTAGGCTAAAAAGGAAAATACACGTTGCTAGTGTGAAAAATTTATGAATTAAATTCCGATTAAATTAATTAACACCAGCGGTTCCTAAACGCGGACATAGTGCTCAAGATTTGGTATTTTCAGTCTCATCACTGCATAGAGAGCGTAACTGCCTACCAAAGAGGAAGTAATGAAACATCACATTACATCGTTAAATTTTTCTATTATTCTTAAAATGGTAAGACAATATGACAATTTAAAGATAATGAAATTTTAGAAATCTTTACCTCTAAAATAATTCCAAATATCGATTTTAATAATACGCTTTATCTGCCTTCGCTTTGAATCACCATCAAGCAACTCACAAAAGAAATTTCTCATTTGCTTTTATTTATTTATTTTCTTATTTGGCGACTAACGCCAACACTGCATAAAATTAGGCAGCCCAACCTCGAAAGTCGTGACAAGCGCCTTTGAACTGTTCTATTTTAAAGAGGGGTGATAGAACAAAGTGCACCACAGCAGTATTTCTGCTTAGTCCCATATTATTTTATTTTCCTAGACATGATGAGGAAGGGGAATACAATCTAATAAACGAATCCAACAGGGGAAAAAAAAAAAAAAAAACAACGTCGCATTCGTGCTCGGCACCTCTTACTATGGTAGCATTGCACTTTCAACGGGGATAAGTTTCCTCATTTAGTGATAAAAAGTGTTTCTTGATATTTTTCGGCAATATTTCACCCTAAAATTTTTAATCTTCACATACTCAAATTAAAAAAGTTGTTTTCAAACTAAAAGACAAATTTAGGTTTGGAAAAAGGATCCGTGTTAGGTAAAGAATGAAGCGCATTCTCTGATAAGTGGCGCCAAGGACTTAAAATTTATTGGTGGGAGAGGAGGCGAGGGGGGGGGGGCTCTCAATGACCGAACGAAATTCTAAATTTCACCGAGTAATAAAATACGAACTTATTTGTCTGCACCAGCATGTTACAATGAAAAGCATGAAAGGGGACAAAATCGTTAGTCAAAAAAATAAATAAAATGGGAGGTCACAGTGACCTCCCATTGGCTCTGATCTAGGTGGGTGCAGCTGCACCCCCTGCACCTCCCTAGCTACGCCCTTGATCATATCAAGTGCTATAGGAAAATATCAGTTGCACATCCCTTAATACTAAAACTGTTGAAAAAATAGTGGGGGGGGGGGGATTTTATTTATTTATTTATTTTTAAGGTAATAAGGTAATTCGCAGAAAAACATCTCTCAACTCTAGCCAAAATAAAGCAATTTCTGTATAGCTTTGAGATGACTTAATGACTTTTATAATTGCCTAAAATTTTATTCTTTCATACTGTGCTATCATATGGTTTTCGAACACACCCCATCTTATTCTTCAATCACTTTTAGGGGTGTCACATGGCGATGAGCTATTATATTTATTCAATTTGGATGTGGATGGATTAAGACAACCTTCCTTGTTGGACAACCTGGTAAGCGGACGTATGGTTTCCTTGTGGACGGATTTTGCTAAGTTTGGGTGAGTATTTTTTAGTGCATTGAAAGCATTTCAAATAAATTGATGGCCTTCAGATGTTTGTGAGAACTTTATTACGGTTTAAGATTAAGACATTATATTTATGTCAACTTTATGTAACTTCTCAGATTTTAATTACTCTTCTCAGCATGCTTGTAGCCTAATTTATTTAAACTTTTATACAGTCTTATTTAATGCTATTTTTGTATTGTGAAGAATTGCTAAATTAAAGAAAAAAAGTTTACTTACCACTTTTGAAGCACAAAATTGCATACGTTTTGCAATACAGTAAAATCTCGTTACAACGCACTTCAAGAGATCGCAATTTTTTTCTCGTTGTTACTTAACTTTCATTGTAGTGGAATTCAAGCTATACTTCCAACCTTTTAAAGACATAAAGGGAGAACAAAAGCTCTTAAAACTGCTAAGTATTTCTATAATGACTCTAAGAATCACTTCATTACTATTTTTGGAATTCATGTTGTTGATGTTGTTTTTAAGAAGTTGAAATTGCAGGAATTTATCAAACTTTATTGTCTTCTAAATCTTTCAAACTTGCTTGTCTTTCAGAGAAGCACCACAATACGTCAACTACGAGTACCCAAAGTGGGAGCCCTATCGACCAGAAACCCAATCTTACTACAGAATAGAAAGGGATCTCCGAACTGAGTCCTTCTACAAGCAACGTGCAGTTGACATGTGGACGAGACACCTTCCATCATTAGCTGGTATGACAAATCCAACAAACAGCCCACTGATTCAAGACAAACGTGCAGAAAGTCTTTACAGAACTTTGGCTTGGGCAATGGTCTCAGTCTCGATTGCCTTGTTGGTGGTAGTCATTGTCTTGTTGGTAGTACTTTATAATCAAAAAAGGAGTCAAAGTTTCAAAGCTAGTACAGAAAATCAGTCCAGACTTTCCGGATCAACTCTTTATTAAGGGGAAGTGTTAACACATTTCCTTATGTACTTTTTGCTATTCTACCGAGATTCTACTAATGTCACAGGATGCAAGACAAAAATCTTCATGCTGAAGACTAAATAGATCCATATACAAGTTCCTTCTTCCTCCCAATAGGAAAACATGACCTTCAGTAAATATTTTTAGTTTATTTTGCAGTGAATAAATGCAAGCTTATTTTAAACGAAAATACGTGCTATTTCTATAGCTATTTTGGCGTATGAAAAATACTGCACAAATTATGTTTAAGTGGTTTAATATTACCAAAACCATGCTCTATCAAACTTAGAGGCAATATTAAGATCCTTCTTATATTGAAGATTATTGCGATTTTTTATTACGAGGAGGAAAGGAAGTGCATTTTTTCAATGCTTGAAAAAGTGTTGAATACCATTTTACCACATTCCATTAAAATGTTTTAGTATCTTTCATCAATTCAACCCACATATATGTTTTTTTTGAATCAACTGCATTTTCAAACACAGATGTCAACGAATTAAACTGATCTCACACACACATGCAATGTCTCCCTTTTCATTCCGCCTACAAAAGCTTTCAAACAAATATGATGATTCAGAGTGACAGGGTGAAAATTACCTGCCATTTCATTCTGTCAGTAGGAAAAATCAAGAAATTATTTTTTATATCTTGTAAAAAGAATGCAAAACTTACACAAGGAAATGTTTTAATTTTATTTTATCTGTGAATGGCATCTAAATTGAATTTATTTTGGAGCACTAGCAAGCTCAACAATGTGCAATTATCAAAGAAAATTTCATTTCATTGATTTGTGTTCAAATTTAACTCATAACATTTTATGTATGTTGACTAGAAAAAGTGTTGAATAATTTTTTAGATCATTGAATAAAAACTCAAATTTTAACATGTTTTTTATTGCTCTTATACAGTAGAAACAAATATATGGAATGTAACATCGACTTTAGACCCCCCTCTGACTACTCCCACACACTATAGGCAGAGACGTCATTTCACGTTTTTCCAGGGAGGGGGGGCAAAGGGTCCAAACACAATGCAATTTCATCGGAAAACCACGCCCACTTACATGCAAATACATTGATTTCTCAAAGCCAGGGGGAGTAATTGCCCCCCTAAATGATGGGCCTGACTATAGGTACATGTTACTAGTGATGTGGAATATGGTAACTATGTAGGAAGTGTGTATATAGGAAGCCCATGTGAAGGCGAAACCCGCGTTCGCGATCTCTGTGAAAACGAAACGGGCGCTCGCGAGAAGGGAGTACAGCTTAGTAAACAAAATCAAACTCTGGTTATCTCCTTTTGAATTGAGCGAAGCCCACTGGGAGCTGCAGAGGAGGTGTCAAGGGGTTGTGAGAGAACATTTGCGGAATTAATAGGTTAAGAAGTTAGTCCTGCTGACTCGATTGATATTGGAGGGAACTCTGAAAAAGAGGGAAAACTAATAGTTTTTGAACATGATTTTTATTATTATTACTATTCTTTTCAACAGCAATTTTGTGAGAGCCCCTATTGAATTTTGAGAAATTTAATTTTGTGGAAAACAGTTATCAAAGGTATAATCCCAACTTTGGCTTTCTTAAATTCGGAAATTTTTTGAAAGATTATTATTATGTAAGGGTACTCCAATGTTTAAAGGCACAAATACCGCAGATAGCATCAGACACGTGTTTCGGGGTTACAAGAAACCATTTCTCGATGCAAAGTGTGAGCTTTAAGATCAAAAGTCATCCGAGAAACGCTTTTCTCGAATGACTTGGGGCATCTCTCATATCTTGACATCGGAAGCGATTGCCCCACCCTCTCTTTGGATGGCCCTGAATAGTCCCTTTACAGTAATCTATTGCACAGCTTTTTTTTTAAAAAAACTTAGAACAACACTTAGTTCCAGGTCCGTTATTTAGAGGGTCAGGGAAGGGGCCAATTGCACCCCCCTGACTTTGAGAAACCAATGTATTTCCAGGCCCGTTGTTTTGGGAATCACTTGCTCCCCTCCTCCCTGGCTTTGAGAAATTAATGCATTTACATATAAGTGAGCATGGTTTTTGTTGTTTTTTGATATTGCATTGTGTTTTCACTCTTTGCCCTCCCCTGAAAAAACTTGAAATGACAGGCCTGTGTGTTTTCATAAAAGTGGGAGTGGCTTTTGTTGTTTTGTGAAGAAATTTCCTTGTGTTTGCACCCTTTGACCCCCCCCCCCCCGAAAAACTTGCAATGACAGGCCTGCTTAGTTCTATTTCTTTAAATTAGAAATTCATAAACTTTTTCAGCGAATTATAAACTTGTCTCATGGAAAAAAAAAGATAATATTGCATTTCATTATATACGAAGTTACTTAGTTGTTTCTATGAAATCCCTTCAGAATTCAACTCTAAAATTCCCAATTTTGAGATTCATAGCTGAACACAGTCTTACGAGCTTTGAAAAAATGAATGTGATAAACCTAAGGCAAATAAGCTAAGGTAACAGATACCAACATCAATTTCGAAAAGAAATTAAACTTTTATTTTACACTAGCTTAATACCCGGCGTTGCCCGGGTGCTTATTAATACAACATAGCATTCAGGGAAAAAAAGTTTGAAAGAGTTCTATTCATATGGGTAGAAAATATTTTGCATCAATCTGTCTCTCAGGTACAAACTTTGAAAAAACTAAAATATTGCAGAAAGTTAAACGTTTACAGATAAATAGTCTTATCAAAAGGTGAAAATTAAAGATAAATGTTGTCTGTGCTTTGCCGCATCCACTGGCATGAAATATATGCACATGGAAGTGAAAAAATTGCATCAATTTCACCCGCCAAATTTAAAATATTAACTTTTCTCTATTAATTGTTCCCACCTACGAAGTAAAAATTATTATAACTCAGAAATAAATCTATTTCTCGTTCTGAAGGCTTATCTCCATTACAGACGCAACTGTCGTCGCATTGCAAATTTGAAATTCAAATCCGTGGTTCTTTTTATAAAGTACACATGAATTATGATCGTTTTTTACTTATTTGAATGCTAAAAGGAAATAGGTGAGCCTTAAATTGAAAATTCATTACTTTAATCGTAATCATTGTTGGAAAATACTCATATTTAAAAATCTTAAATTTCATCAATTTGAATGCTAAAAGGCCTATCTCGATTACAATATAAATAGGCTAGATTCCTATAAAATGGTCATTTTTTGACAAAAAATTTAAATTTGAGCTTTTTAGATTTTTTAAAATTTCAAGACCCCACCTATGAGAATTCTAGGGCATCAAGGAACCTCTGTGTCAAGTGTGATGAAAATCTGACGCAAACTGTGGATTTGTATAGAGAACAAGTATATATACATACACTCATTTTTATAGATATAGATTAGTTTATTTACAAGCTTATTTTGCATTAAGTTTTTACAAATCAGATCTTCTTTATACAACTTACACCACAGAAAGTGCTTTTGGAAAAAATTAGGCAAATTATTGGGTTTAAGGCACTTTAGTAATAAATTTCCAAAAAAAAAACATGGAAAATATACTGCACAACTGCTGATATTAAAAGAAATTGAAATAGCAGATTTTACTTTCTGAAGAGAAAATTTTGTGAAGGGAAGCAAAAAGCAGAGTTGAGTTGTGCATTTTAGCTAAATGAAAATTTTATCCTTTTCTCTTCTGAGGATAGTTGGAAAAGAATATTATAAGGAATGACGGTTACATAAGTTGGAAATGAACTTGCATTACACTTACATCTGGATATAGTAATGAGTAGGGGTAAATCTACAGTAGTTTACTGTTATAAGTATGTTTAATTAAAAGAAAACAAATTCAATTATACATATGTTTCTATAACACTATTCACCTTTCAACAGATATTCTCTTTTCAAATGATGGAAACATGACAGCAGTCATTATGCAATTTTTAATAGTTTTCAAAACATTATATCATATTTTAAGAACTTAATAAACATAAACAGAGTATGTGCAAAACTTAGCTTTTTAAAACAGTTCATTGAACGCCCTGACCATCATTTAAAACAAAAAAAAAAAAAAAAAAAATGGAACAAATATTTTTTGCCTAAAAAGTTCAAATAATAATAATAATAATAATTGCAGACATTATATAGAATGGTTAAAAATACAGAACAAGGCATGCCAACTTTTCTTGTTCTTTGATTAGAAAAATGCATACTAAGAAAGTATGCCTGATAAAAAAGCAGTAGACAAATGGAGAAGACACTAGTCAAACACAAAACTGATGTCACAAAAAGTTTTTGTGAATGCTTTTTAAAATGTCAAGTAAGTGATTTCTTACAAATAAAAACATTTTCTTACACAATTTCGATACTGTGAAAGAACTGAAAAGTAAATCAAAATAACTGAAATTCTCAAAAAACAAAACATACAAATGTTTTCAAAATGTATTAATGAACTCAATCAATTATATTTAATTTATAGCTAGAAAAAGGTACTTTTGACAAACAGTTGATGAGGCTGATTAGGAGAACATATGTTTACAGTTAAAAAACAAAAATCAGTTAGTTATACAAACTGTTCAATTTAAAATTTCAGTTTGTGCACAGAAAAAAAAAAGTTTGCAGATTACATTTTCAACATTCATTCTAACAAGAAACTTGCTTGTCTAATTTAGCCCTTTCAATTTTAATTCTACAATTTTTTATCTGATTTTAATAAAGTAACTATTTGATTAACTCTTGCTAGTAAATCAAGTATCAAAAAAGTATTTTTCAAAAATAACAAATTACACTATGAAACTCTTTCCTGCAGAAAAAATAAAGATTAAATTTTTTCCTTAATGATGATAAGTGATGAAAGTATGAATCAGTTTATACATATATAGATATCTATATAAAAACAAATGAAAAATACTGTTCATGAAATGAAATTATGTTTGGAAAAATGGTAATGTTTGAAAAACATAGATCAATACAAATAAACTAGGAAAATTCATTCACCGCACACGTCTTCTTTTACTAATCCTTACAGGGACATCAGATAAATTTAGATTTATTTTCGGTCTAATAGTGTTCTTGGGTAAAGACAAAAAGGCACTTTTATTATTATTCTTTGGTGAAGGGCTGCTACAAATAACACTAGCACCCGGAGAAGTGTTATTTTGTACCATCGCACTAGAGTCTTCCTTTTCCAGTTTAATTTTTTGTCCCCCACTGAGATATTCTGATGCAATTTCACTATTTTTAGTTTTCTTTAAGACAGCTGCAGGAGGAACTTTAATTCCATAAGCCTTTTTCACAGAAACTGAAATACAAAACAATAATATTAAACGCACAACTCATATATCATTGTTTTAAACTATAAAATGTTTGTTTTATTATATATTTGATCTAGAACAATATCTGTACTGCAGAATCAGAAGGACGTAAGTTCAAAAATGGCGATTTTCACTTTTTGTTGTAGTGCATGTAGAATCTCATTTTGCATCTACCCATAAAAACGCTATTCTAGAAAAGAAATTCCTTCACGATTACTTAATAGGGTTAAAAGAGTGCGAGTCCCATCTTTAGCATGCAGGGATGAAAACAGCTCAAAGTCAAAAAAGAGGAAAAATTGTGCGGCTTAAAATTCAGATAGATTTTTTCCTCCTATGTTCTGTGAAATTAGTCATGCAAGATTTCCTCTTAATGCTGCCCCTGAAGACAAAGGACCCTGAAATCAAAAGTAAATACTTTTTAAAGCTCTAAATTGCTCATTCGCTATTTATTTTTAAATCATTTACAACACTATAGGGAAAAAAAGGGAGGTGGTGCAATTTTTGGTGAATTAGACAAGTGTACCTCACGAAATAAATTCTCTAACTAATATTGCATGGTCTTTAGTTATTTTGATCAATTTTAAAGATCAAAGTAATTTATCCAATTTTTTGACTAAGATTTCGACTAATTTAGCTGAACTTTCTTAATTTCTACCTCCTACAAAGGAAACTGATGTTTTTGGCAGCATGCCAAAATTGAATACATAGTTAATAACGGATAATTGCAGGTCATCCTTGAGATTTCAATCTTGCTGCATCTTAAAAACATTTCCATCATTTTGGAAGTTGGAAATAATTTCAACCTCTACTACTTTAAATCAACTTATTTTAAGCTTCATTTTAATAATGAGTCTATTTTTATTTATTTTTTCTAAACTTGATGCAAAATTAATTTTTTGATTGAGGAAAGAAAGAAAAAATACAAAAAGTGGAAAATCACGGATCCACGGAAGATTTTCCTCCCTGAGCATGTATCCGACAATCGTTTTTTCCCTCTACTGAAAAGTGCCGAAAATGAACTTACGTTAGTCTTGTTCTGAGGTACAGATATTAGCTTATTTATATATTTATATATATATATATATATATATATATATATATATATATTATATATAAGTCACATGTCATGAGTAAAATGCACTCTGAGTAGAAAGTTCTTGTAGAATCAACTAAGTAAAAATAGCAAGAGGGTTACATTATTGGCCAGAATGGTTGACTCACCATAAAAAACTACAATGTTTATGCATGTTATGCGTGCTGCTGATCCTTTCATATCACTTCTAATGAAAATATCCGTTCATGTTTGCAAATGTCATTGGGCAATGTTTGAAGCATTTATGTTACATAAATATCCCATGTCGTTTTTTTCTCAATTAAATTACATTTTCACCTGAAGTGAAGTGCTTTCTATGAACCGAAATCAAAACTTCAGAAGCATATGGGCAATTCCACGTGACTTACCTTACCATTTGACCTTACCATTGATTTTACAAAAGTAAATGTTATATATATTAAAGAAATACCACGCCTGATTTAAATAAAGCTCTTGACAGTCATCTGGGATGCAGTGAGAACCTATGGATGTCAGCATTTTAAATTTTAACAGAAATAGATGGTGTTTCTACCTTAACCCATTAACCGCCGAAACTCGAAATCATTTTTTGTTTTTGATACAAATCATAAAAGTTATTATTTTGAGCCCATACAATACTATTATGCTGCAAAAAGAGCAAAATTTCACTTACATTTAGAAATATAGGGTGTTGCGTTGACGCAACGTCAGCGGAAAAGGAGTACGGATGCGAAGTAGTTTTATTTGATACAATTCAACAGTTTCAATGCGTTTTAGACAGGTAAAATTTGTATGAGCTTTGATATGGTTTTGAAACGTGATGAGAACTTTAGAAGAAAGTGAAATTTATTGTTAAAAAATCATATAATTTTGTTTAATAAATTTTAAATTTAACAAAAACCTGATTATCCAAGGTCATATATAATAAACTTCGTTGCAATCGGGGGAGGGGGGAGAGCAATATTATAAGCATTGCAACGATAAACAGTTTGACAATGCCAATGGGGCCGTAGTCAGCCCGATCTAGAAGGCGTTGGACTCGTAACTGGAGGTTCCTGGGTTTGATCCTAGCCGATCAAAGATCCGCCGTCGTTACTAATGATGGCTGAGCGACTTAAAACAAGGGTCATGGTCACAAAGTCCTCCAAGTGAAACGATACCTCTGGCGGTACTAGACCAGGGGTTTGCTCGGCCCTTGGTCTGGTTCAAAAGAACAGAGCGCTGGAAGCTAAATCGGACTTCCTACTTAATGATGCTAGTAAAAACGGAAGCCGTTCTTTTTCCGCTTTAAATCGGGTAGATCTGTCTCGGGCTCGTGTACCCGAGTGGTTTCAGAAACACAATAAGGCAATGGCAATACTTGCACCGTAGCCTTTTGTTATTTGTAAACATTGCTGTAAAATGCCCCCGAGGTACTGGCAATGGTAAACTGAATTTGCTTGGCCGTCCTGTAACTGAACTTTTCTTCTGTTTACATTTATCAAAGTGGGGGGGGGCCTGTAAAACATTAAGTGCAACCTCTCGTTCAAAATCCAACAGTGACTTTCTATGTTTCCTTCGTTAGTCTTGAAAGTTAGCATTGAAAGTGTCCAAGCATTTGTTTGCGCAACATTAAAAAATCACTTTTTCTCTCGGTCTACAATTCTATTATTTGTAACTTGACTATCGCACAAATCAACATTACCAATTTTTATGTTGCATTGCTCCATGATACAAGGCTGAAGAACAGAAACCTTTTTCTTCTGAATTCTACAGTAGCGAGAAACGTTCTTTACAGGCTCAATTTACCGTAAGTAGAACCTCGAATCATCATCAGCAGAGTTTTTACTTATTTTTATTTTCATTTTTTCATTTCTAACTTTTTCGATTAAAAAATAGATCACAAATTTGAGCAAAAAAAACTATGTTAGAACCACAATTTTTATTGCATAAAAAAAAAAATGTTTGAGTCAATTTTTATACGAAACAGGTTTTTGTTGTTGTTCTTAAACCTAAAACTGAAATCGGTACAAAAATTATTTAAATAGCGAATTTTTTATGATTTTTTATAATGACCGTTGCGTCAACGCAACACCAGCGGGTAATGGGTTAATTTAACATCGTGACTCACGTTACAAAAAAAAAAGGAACTCCAGTTTTTTGGATAACTAAAAACCTAAGATTTCTGCTCTTACAGAACAATAAAATTGAAAAACTGCTTTTCATGGAACAAAATATGTTTCTAAGTTATGATATATGTCCAAAATAAAGTTCATTCTGCAGTCACTAATTAAGTTAATCAATATTTTCAGGGGTGATTGTGAGTTCATGAAAAAATACCTGAAAGTTTTGAAGAGAAGTGTGTGTGGGGGGGGGGGTGCTTTTTTTAAAAAATCAAGGCTCCTATTATTTAAGCACACCTAATTTTATAATTATACATGTTTGATAATAAATTGTCTTTTACAAACAAACAAGACACATTTCATACATTCGAATAGTTTCAAATAGTTTCTAGTCAAAAACAATAGGATTGCATCTTAACATTTTTGCTCGATGAATATTATTAGTAATTATCGGAAAATCAACGAAAATTCAAAAAAAAAAAAAAAAACAAAGGTGGGAACGTAATGAAAAATATTTTATTTCCGTAATTTTGACCATGAAAATACCAGAATCGATCATGAAAATACCGGAAATCCGGTAAAATACCGGAACACAATCACACCTGTATTTTGAGCGTAACTCACGTTACATTTCCGTTTTAGTCTTTTACTTTACATCTTACTTTGAAAAATGTGTTGAGCGACTTAACTTAAATTCAATTCAATTAAAATTAATGCTTAATGGCTTGTTTTCTTTAGTTGATCAGCTTAAAACACAGTAAAACCTCTCCGAGCGGTCACTTCTACAAAGCAGCCACCCCTCTTAACGGCCAATCTTTCGCAGCACGGATTTTTTGTCCCATAGACCTAGTGTTAAAATTCTCCCAAGCAGCTGCCATCTAACTCCTCTGAACGGTCGTCGAGTGGATTCATCAATTCAATTTTTAGAAAAATATGTTTTTTTTTTTTTATACGATTTTAGAGCCTGAATGCACTTGTGCGTGGTGAGCACTAGTAAGTAAGCGGTACAGAATAATCTTTTGGAATTTAAATTATGGGACCTTGGTAAATTGACACCCTCTAAATTTTTTTTGTGCTCCTTTGGGATGTCGAATTATCGAGGTTCCACTGTACATAAGGAATAATAGTCACATACCTGAACGTTTGCAGCCCTTTTTTAATCCACGTTTTCTCTTTCTCCTGCCTTTATAAGTTTTTTTCACTTGAGTACGAGTCCTAGAACAGAAAAGCAAAATTACATGCAATATGTAGACTGAATGAAATGTTTCTTAAAGTGTGAGTAAAGTTTCTCATGACAGCAAAGTATGCAAATGTAAATGTCCTTAATAAATCATAAACTATCTGCTAAATTCACAAGTTAACTAATATGTTCAGTAAAAACAATGCATACAAACAAGGCAAAGTGGCAAATAAATGAGGGACTAAAATAGCGAGCAGGATTGCGTGAAATTTGGGAAATCCTTCAAAGTTCAAAAAGCAATGTAGGAAATTCCCACACTTTCGATATGCGATCCTTGTCGAGATTGCAAAAAAAGTGATGATACTTTAACTAAGCAGTGGCGGCGCCAGCTATGGGGCAGGGGGGGCAATTGCCCCCCCGTCGGAAACGTCTTGCCCCTCCATCGGGGAAAATTTCTAACTTCGTCGGGAAAATCCGACGATCAAATTTTCCGACAGAAATCTGAGTGCCGAAAATCTTTCCGATCCCGACGGATCAGTAAACTGCTTTCAATAAAATAATTCAATCAAAAAAACCGTTTTTTTCTCTAAAATATTCTCATTATTTAATGAATTACGCGTTTCCAGACCAATTTTGAACACGAGAACCTTCGGGAGACTGGCAGTAGCAACATGCACCGGTTAGATATCGTCGTATCTCTTTTAAACGAACGTAAGTTCTGCTGGAGAAAGTTATTTTTGTTCAGGTTGAAAAGGACAAATCTTCCTCTTTTTTTTCTTACCAGCTGTCCTTACCCAGCAAATCGCCAGCAGCATGGCAAACGGACATTCATTGTCTGTCACTTTCTGAGAATCTGATAATCATCGACACGTGTTTATCTCCAGGGCCTTTGCCAGGCCACCCTCTGAGGAGGAGCGATACTTCAGACTCGGGGTAGAAAAGAATAGTCTGTGAAGAAACGAAGCATACCCTAGGCCACAGTTCAAATTCGCCCTTCGCACCGTCACGTCATGGTGAAAGAATCCTAAAAAATCTTAACCAAAATCTAAACGAATTGAAATTTATTAGAACAGAACAGAAGTCATATCCAGAAGTAACTGGGTAAGTGTGTGTTATAAACTTTTGAAATGCTTTTTTTTTTAGCAATCGGGGCAGTATGAATTTGATTTTTTTTTTTTTTTTTTGTGTGTTTTCTTTCTTCGTTTCTTTCTTCCTTTCATTTAAAACCGTACACATTTAGATAGCAACAAGTTAAAAATTAAATCTACACCCTTTGTGTTTAGAGGTGAGGAAAAAAAGTATTGATACTTTTTTTTCGCTCATATTTTTCGGGATCCGGCTAGAAGGTCCAAAACCGAAAGGTCCACGAACAGAAGATCCACGTTCAAAAGGTCCGCCAGACAGAAGGTCCAAGGAGCATAAGGTCAAACAGCCAAAAGATCCACGAATAGAAGGTCCATATTTTTGGACAGCGATGGCATAAGGTCCAGATTTCTCAGTGGGTGGACAAAAGGTCCAGATTTTGGGTTTATCTTTTGTCTTCAACTTATTTTGTTAAATATTCAAGTTTTACATGGTAATTACCACCATAATACATGTTTTTTAATATAAAATATCTCTATAGATCCCCTTTCCCCCACTCATGAGATGTAAAGGTAATTTAAACATTAGGTTGCCTTTTTTTTTTTTTGTTGAAATGTGTTTTATTGTAAATGTAGCGTGGAGATGACCCCTTATGTGCCAACGGGTTTTGCGCGCATTATGCACGTAGTGTATAGCGGGAAAATTTTGGAATCTGCCTTGAGGGCTGATCAATGTATTTCAAGACTTCTTCCTTGTTATTGCTGATTGAGGGATACATGTCAAGGTCATTAGAGGTAGCTGCGTTTAGTGGGGGGAGATAATTTTCAGAGGGGTGGTCGTGTGGTGATGTCGGAAGGAAGAAGACGAGTTTTTTTCGTTGTTTTTGTTTTTCTGTTATAAAAACAGCGGCTGGTTTTTGTTTGTTTGTTTGTTTTTTTAATCGTCGCCACAGTTGCTGTTATTCTAAAGGATTTGTTTTTTTTTTATTACTGCTAATTTATAATTAATCATAAAAACATAAAACAATTAATATTATTATTAGTATTTTTTTGTAAATAATATTGCTAACACCATTATTATTATTCTTATCGTGCGTTTTTAGAGTATATTTCTCAGTCTTTCAGTGTTTTTACTATTAGTTTTTATTATAAGTGCAGTTTTTATTATAAGCAGCTAATTTTTCATGCAGACCAAAGGAAAATATTCCCAATGTGAAATTTTGCTACTTAATAAATTAAAAAACAAGGAAAATTTATTAAAAATAAATGAATAAATAAACAAATCTTTTATCCAAGAAAGCCACACGAGAGATTAAGAGAAAGATACAGTTTTGATTACTTATTCCTTTACATTCAAACGAAACTAAATAAAAAAAAATCTCCAACATAATGGTCTCCTATACTGCAAGCAGACTAGTTTATAAGATAATTCTTTTTATTTATTAAGTTCAATTACTCTTCATTTGTTTTTCATTTCCTTTATCATTTAATATTTTTGTTTTGTGTATCTCTGAAATTCTTTCGAAAAATAAAATTGTAAATGTACGTACATCTTTATCCTTTTGTTTAGTTTCAATTCTGATTGTAAACCCCCGACGCAACAAGGAAGGGGGTTAACGTGTATAAAGTTGACGTATCTGTATATTTGTCGATCTGTCTGTGGCACTCTACAGGCTGATCGGATGGACCGTTTCGAAAAAAATATTTTTTGAAAGGAGAGTGTTCTCAGCTAGATCGCGTTTTTGAATGACATTAACACATTAATGCCTAGCGTCCCTTTTTAAGGACGGTCCAAAATAGGGTCTGAATTTCCCCAAAATGAGCAAAGCTCACACTTCTTGCATTGAAAAAGAGGCTCCTTGTAGCCCCGAAACACGTGTCTGCAATATACCTGTATATTTGTGCATTTTAAACGTTGGATTTAAACTTCACAAATTATTGTGTTCAATTAGTACCTTGGTATTGTTTCAATTCGTTATTAACAGATTGCAGCACATAACCATTGTAAAGTGTGTTCTGTAGCAGTTTTAATATGATCTTTATCAAAAATGAACATCGTTCACAATCTCAAGAAAAAAAGCGAAGTTTTCAAAGTTATTCCCAGTTTATGTTAATTGCTGATTTTATTTCCTTTTATAAAATGTCTTTTAAATATTATATCGTAGGCAGAAAAAAAAATTTGGTAAAAAAGTATGTACCCTCTGGGGTCTATCGTAACTTTTAAGGGACGATTTTTCTTTCCTCAATAAAGAAATTATTTTTTACGTAATATTTTTTTATTATTTTTCCTGTCCATTAAACACTGTTTGTAACCAGTATACAAAATATCTTTAGAAAAAAAAATGTCAGGCATTAATGGGTTAATTAACGAAGATATTAATTAAAAACCTTTAAATGGTTTTTCACGATTTTTGAAGAGAAAAAAAAAACAAGAGAAAAGTAAAACAACAGTATCAAAATGAAAAAAAAATTCTGCATCTGATAGAATGTGTTTGAAACTTCCATGTTATTTAGAATTCGAATGCTAACGTTTTTTTAGAAAATGCGGCTAAACCTTAAATTTACGCAATTAGAAGCCGATGTCATTGTTGGCCCACGAAGAAAGAAAACTCAATGATTTAAAATGTTTTTCTGTTGCCATTTTATATTTGTTAACAATTAAAATACTTGTTAGTTGATTTTAGTATGAGGTTTTAAAAGAATATTCAATTTTCCCTCTTTATTCTGCTTTTGCCGACTAGCAAATTTACTAATAAGGATCATCGTTCCTTTTCCGCGTTTACCTGGTCCTCTTGAAAACAACTGAATGTATTTAAATTTAAAATGTTTTTTGATCAGTGTAGTTCGTTTTAATATGAGGTCGGCAATCAGGGTCTGGGGTTTTTTAATTTTTTTAATTTAATCCTAATACTTGTACTGTTTTGTTTTGGGTTTATGGTCAGAATGATTACCTTTTATGCGAATGCACCATAAAAAATTAAAACACTGGAGAACGGGGGGGGGGGACTTTTAATTTTTAAATTATACCTGTGCCCCCTGTCGGGCAAGCTTGCCCCCCTGTCGGGCATTTCCTAGCGCCACCTCTGTAACTAAGCAAAAACAACATTGAAATAACTTACATAATGTCGGCCCTACTTAATCATCGGGTAACGGATAAACAAATAACGTGCTTATACGAACAAAAAAGTTCAGAACCGAATATTCCCATGCCATAGACGCAATGTTCAAGATCCCCACTTAACCGAATAATATTTCTTGGAACCAACAGTAATTGTTTTAAGAAGTGCCAACAGCATTATGAGAACATTGTACATTGAATCCAGCTTTGAATCCAGATGAAATATGTAGTTTTACATGTCATTACTTGGTTCTTTTATCTTCCTCTCCTAGCTAGTGATGGACTGGCCCACCGGGACAAGTCCCGGTGCGCCCTTTCAACTGGCACCCTCGCTTTCATTTTTATTTCCAAATTTTTTTCTAGAAAATGCTTTCCTAGAAAAATTTAAAAATTGAAAATGAGTTCAAATAAAATTTTATGTTACCGTAAAATGGGGTGAATCGGAACGCTTTTCAGCTTTAATTGTAAAAAAAGCAGTTAAAAGATTTTTTTTTAATTTGACTTTTTGGGTAAAAACTTCGGTCTTGCTTTACTTTTGATACTCCAAGCAAACACAAAACATTTCGAACAGTTATTAATCATATATATAGGAATTTAGGGGTGTTCCGAATCACCCCGCAGATAGGGGTCAATCGGAACACATGTTAAAATTTTTATTTTTTTTCAATTTAACCTGTAATAGGTCTCACAAACATGAGTAATATTGATGAGGGAGAATAAGAACAGATAATTACTGTCAAAGAAATGTATAATTTCAATACCAGTAAACGTTTATAATTTGTCAAAACTCAAAATAATTTTGAACTTATGAAAAATGAAAAGTAATTTTAAGAAACACTTTTGAATTGAAATACAAAGATTTAACATGAATGGAAGTCACTCATGTCGTCCACAAATATGTACTTGTCCTTAAAACTAGCAATTGTGACTTGGCTTAAGTTTTTTCATAGCATCTCCTGGGATGAACTCAGCCTTTTCTTTAGTTTCTTAAAATCTCCGGGTTTCGGGGATTGTCCTGAAAGATTTTTTCGCTTATTCATCCCTGTCTGTGTGCTGATCTTTTACTACATAAAGTCTATGTGACTTTCCCCCTCGTATTTTAAGTAAAAAGGAGTCTCCTGGAGAAAAAATCTTTTAAAATCGTATTTTTTTGTCATTCTAAGATTTAGTTGCTTACGAGAAGGGATAAACAGAAATAAATCCTTGTCCTAGTCTTGATTAGAAGAATTGGGGTTAGAATCTTGATTTTTCAAACAGTTTCCTTCAAATAAGTTTGAATTGGAACAACAGAACTAAGTGTTCCGATTCACCCCGCAAATTTTTTCCCTATGGCATTTTTCAGAATTCTTCATTTTGATGACACAATTTATAAAAAATGTAAATTCTAATGTGGTATTCTGTTGTTCAGATACATGTATAATTGAGACATAGAACTCTTAGTTTTCAAATATAAGAAGGTTTGTTCTTGCATATGAAGTTTTGCAGTCTATGAAAATGTGATGTTTTCTAGCATTCCACGTGCAGCCCTCTTTAGAAGCCAGTAGCGTTGCCAGATTGACAAAAGTAATTTTTTCCTACTTCCTATGATCTTACCTTTCTAAAAAAAAAATTCATGGCGAAAAATACCCAATATTATATTTATGAAGAATTTCTTTGCACGGTCGGGAAGTTTTGTTCCGATTGACCCCGCTGTTCCTATACACCCCATTTTACGGTACTTATTTTCTCCTGCATTGCTTACCATTCTCAGAGAAACCTGCTTTTCTAATTGAGAAATTCTTTCCTACGACATTTTTGTTTACTTGGTCTAATAAGATATTTTTTTCATTGAAACAGTTAATAATGTAATTTTTTCTGGAGCATGCTCCCTCAAACCTCGTGCCCCCCCCCCCCCCATGCCATGGGTGTTGCAAAAGTGTTATTATTTACGCCACTGATTGCCACCAGTCCGCTCCTACTACGCCTTTGAAATAAAAAGCTTGGGACCCACAAAAATTTTCGTCATGCTACGCCCCGCCCCACCCCATATGCTCCCACCTTTTATTTCTCGTACTTTGCATCGGTGAACATACCTATGGTCTCAAGCGCCCCTGGGAACCTTGAAAGGTAGCATCCCTCCCCCATTCTATAGCAAAACAATAAAACCAACAATTTAATTTAAAAAATAAATATTGTATACTTCTAAAAAAACAGAAAGCAGTTTTTGCTTCGAAATGATAGATTGAAACTTTTTATCAAAAGCTTTGATGAAGAAATCGAGTTTTTCGAAACATCAGAAAATTATGAACAATTAGAAGGGATAGGAAAAGGCCTCTGTATGAATAAATGGCGCCCCAACAATTTCTACCAGAGGAAATCAAAATAAAAGGCCTAGCAAAAATCAAACTTCATACATTAATCGGAATAATAAGAAATAAAACTTTTTAATGGAAATTTAAAATACAAATTAAAACATGAGGAAAATTCTACAATAAATGTCGTAGAATTTAAAATAGCAAGACCATTTAACAAATAAGTAAAGGAACCTGCTGCTCAAGTTGTTTAAAATAGATTTGCTATTTTAAAAATTACATTAATGTCACTGCACGGCACGAAAAATGCTTCTGGGTCATTATATGTCAAGTGTCCCAAATTTCGAGAAAATCCCCACTCGACCCCCTCCGATTTTGATGAAATTTTTTTTGGAAGTACATATAAGACTTTCATGAAGCCATACCAATTTTTTGCTCCATAAGTGCTATAGTTCAGCCAATATAAATTATTTTGTAAAGGCCTCTTTCGTGTCTTGAAAAAAATTACCAAATCGTCAAGTTTGTGCTTTTATTACTAACGACCTAAGACGATTATATGGGTCAAATTTGGTGATTCTGATCACTGTTTATGGTAGAATAGCCTACTTGTGTAACAGAAGCTCAAAGCACTGTAGATTTTTGGCAATTTGCTGCCAAAGTTGGTAAAAAGTCGTATTTTGGCAAATTTTGACCATATGTTATCAGCTTGTATCTGCTGAAAGAATGACTTTCTGGAGCTAATTCTTTCCTCGTTTGTAGTCTGATAGTTCGTCCGAAAGGTGTGCAAGTGGCATCTTGATAGCTCAAATAGTTGCTGAATTATGCGAGTTGAAATTCCAGTCAAAAAAATTTTTTCTCAAATTTATCTCAACTTCAAAGGGCAATATCTCAAAAGGGTCATCTTGAATTTCAATTTTCTTTACATTATTGGAAAGAACACACTTTTTTTAACTAAAAAACGTTGGTTTTATTTTTGAGACAAAACAGTTTCAAGGGGATATCGCAGATCAAAAATAAGTACGTCTATCCACGTGAAATCAAAGAAAAAAAGGCATAGACCTTAAAAGTTCCTGTAAAGTTGCTCTAATAAAATTTAAAGGAGATATTGTACTTATGTTCTGATGAAAAAAACATTTTTTAGATATTTTTGAACTTTAGTTTTTGTGTGCGTGTCCGTAAAAACTCAAGAAATGGCAAAAAGTAAAGTTTCGTTTTCAACAAAAAGAATTATTTTTTTATCGCTGCTATAAGAGCTTGAGTCTTTTCTAGGAGTTACCTTAAAACTCTTGGAACAGAATTTTGGATGATATGTCACTTTGCAAGGTGTCATTAATATATTAAGGTCATAAAAAGCATTGTTTCCTTTTCAAAAAATTAAAATTAAAAATAATTAATAAATGAGATAAATAAATAAATAAAACAATTAATATGGTGTGTCTGTGACAAAAAATATATACAATGGGACTCTAAGCCATCATTCTAAAAAGCAATAACAAAAGTTTTTGATAGAGTTGAATATTGCAATTATTTCCGCCATGTAAATGATAACAATAGTGTTTGAAAATATGATAAATAGTAATTGAAAATCCATTCTTTATACTGCCGAGGATGTGTCTAGGATATTCAGCCTACGATTGCAATTTGCCCATAAAGAAAAATGATGAAAAATGGAAAAATGCTTTTTATGACCTTGAAATATTCATGACCTACAACCTTGCCAAGTGACATATCATCCGAAATTCTATTTCAAGAGCTTTAAAATAACACATAGGAAAAGACTTAAGCTCTTATTGCAGCGATAAAAAGATAATTCTCTTTGTTAAAAACAAAACTTTATTTTTTGCCATTTCTTGAGTTTTTACAGATGCGCACACAAAAACTAATGTTCAAAAATATCTAAAAATAGGTTTTTTCATCAGAACATAAGTACAATAGCTCCTGTAAATTATAATAGAACAGATTGACATGAACTTTCGATCGTCTATGTCTTTTTTTCTTTGATTTCACTTGGATAGATGTACACATTTTTGATCTGCAATATCCCCTTGAAACTGGTTTGTCTCAAAAATAAAACCAACGTTTTTTAGTTAAAAAAAGCGTGTTCTTTCCAATAATGTAAAGAAAATTGAAATTCAAGATGACCCTTTTGAGATATTGCCCTTTGAAATTGAGACAAATTTGAGAAAAAAATTTTTTGACTGGAATTTCAACTCGCATAATTCAGCAACTATTTGAGCTATCAAGATGCCACTTGCACAACTTTCGGACGAACTATCAGGCTACAAACGAGGAAAGAATTAGCTCCAGAAAGTCCTTCTTTCAGCAGATACAAGCTGATAACGTATGGTCAAAATTTGCCAAAATACGATTTTTTACCAACTTTGACAGCAAATTGCAAAAAAATCTACAGTGCTTTGAGATTCTGTTACACAAGTAGGCTATTCTACCATAAACAGTGATCAGAATCACTAAATTTGACCCATGTAATCCTCTTAGGTCGTGAGTAATAAAAGCACAAGCTTGACGATTTGGTCATTTTTTTCAAGACACGAAAAAGAGGCCTTTACAAAATAATTTATATTGGCTGAACTATAGCACTTATGGAGCAAAAAATTGGTATGGCTACATGAAAGTCTTATATGTACTTCCAAAAAATTTTTCATCAAAATCGGAGGGGGTCGAGTGGGGACGACTCGTATACATGACATGGAATGACATGGAATGACCCTTCTGACACAATTCCTGCTGAACTGTTTCATCTAAAAATTGCCCTCCCCTGAAAGCCAATATAACCCAGCATTTTTCCTCATCTCCCGTTTTCTGGAGACACTGACGCCATTGTTTTTCACTTTTCGATAATTTTAAGGTATCGATAATTTAAGCTGCTTAGAACAAATGTGATACAGATTAGTGGCAACCACTGTATATTATTGAAACTGTTTTTCCATTTTTTTTTTATAAACACGACACAGAGCATATTTGCTTTTGATGTAAAATATACTTTTTCGTAAGTAATAAATATGAATTTACATGAAACTTTATTTTTTGAATTAAATAAAGAATTGATTATGTATAGGAAAGAAAAATAATTTAAGTTTGTTAATTAAAATAAATAAATAAAAAAGAATTATATTCTTAAAAGACTTTAAGAATATAATCCTGACAAAGCAAATGGACACTAATATAAAAGATAAAACATGTACCGTATTACCCAGCATTAGCCGACATGCCGCAAAATTCAAGGGTCACCAGATTTTCAGTAACCCTTGCTTGGTCCTTTCCGGCACGCCGGAAAAACCGAGGTTAGAAAAAAAATTGATTTAATACTATAATAATAAATATATGTGCAACTTAATATATTTTTATATATATCATCTTATAGACAGTTTAATTTTGCAAATATTAATTAACAATATCATTTCTGTTATTATGACAATAAAAATATTAATTAATTATTTTATAAAAATTAATTAAAACTAAACAAACATTTGTAATCCTAAAATTTAAATATTTCAGTTGCACAAAGAATTTACTACAGCTATTCAATAAATAAAAAATAAACTTACCTCTCTAAAAGGAACTAAAAATAATTTATTAAAACAAGTTATGAACGAATCGCTGTGACAATGATCACTTTTGAATCTATTATTTAATTGGCATATAACTAGATCCATAACTAATGACAATCATTAATAACAAATAAACACTAATTTTATTTCCTATATTGTAAAAATATTTCCATTCTTGATAAAACAAACCAGATTTTCAGTCTGAAAGATATTCTTTTAGAAATTAGTCATCAGATTCACTTTTAGATCATCAGATTTATTTGTTTCTCCTCAAAGTGGTTTCTTTTTGATTGGAACTGAACTGAGAATTTTGTTGGAAAATGTACCTCGAATTATCCGGCATGCCGTAAAATTTGAATTTTCCGGCATGCTGGTCAACCTCTTTTTTCCTGGCATGCCAGCTAATGAAGGGTAATACGGTATAAGAAACAAATACAATAGAAGCTCGGTAATTCAACACCCCACAGGACCACAAAGATATGTCGAGCTAAGCGGGTGTCAACTTACCGAGGTTGCTTGTAGTGTTTTCTGAATTGCTTATTCCCACCATCAACATTATAAAAAATAATTTCAGCATATGATTCTTTTTTTTTTTATGCTTGAAAAGAAAATGACGAAAAAGTATTGCAATTTTGAGAACATTATTAGGAATAAATCCATAATTTTTGAAAAGAAATAAGAGCTGATTGTCAAAAAAAAAAAAACCCAGCTCACACTTTTTTGAGAAACATGTGTTATGCTGGTGCTGCCTTTTTTTTTTTTTTTTTTGTCTGAACCACCTTGGGTACATTTCACCAACCCCTTCCCAGCCCTAAGGTTACACGAACAGCACAAAGTGTGATAGCTGTCTCTTTTGAATAGTAGTTTGAATTCCCAAAAAGAGCTCTTTCCAAAAAAATATGAATTGGTTAACCCATAAGTAGCAAACTTCTCAGAAATGGTTAAAGTGAAAGAATACCTGTCGCTAAAAGTGGATTAAAATAGCAAATGGATGTTTACTAACCAAGGTTCCTGTAAATAAGTGTCAAGTAAGAGAGCATTTTTTTTTCTTGTTATATTAGAGCAAAAAAGCGAAAACTGCCTTGTTTCATTTTTGCAATTTAGACAGTATTTTTGCATTTTACGAAAAATGTAATCACAGCGGAAACCCTGGTTCGGTTAAAATAAATCTATGCAATATGAATTTCCCAAAACAGTATACAAGAACAAAGAACTTACTTCTCAATTTGTTCAGGGAATTCAGTTTCTTCCAGCAAAGCATAGTGATCATCCGTGAAATACGTCTTGGAAAGTAGGTATGGCCACAGGAAAATAGATAACAGTCGTTTCCTTAACAATGTCACAGCTGCTTTAGATTCCTTGAGTTTCTCACAAACACAAGGAGCATCATCCCAAAATGAATTTTCCGTTGCAAGAGCATTCACAAGTCTTTCTTCAGGAACAAAATATCTGTCTTTCTATGAAGAAAGTACCAAACGAAATAAATAAGGGCATATGTAAAATTTATATTAACATACACATTAGCTATAAAAAAAGCATGCACTAAGTGTACAATTTACAATCAATATTTGATTTTTTTTATCAGATATTAAAGCAAATATCTGATTAAAAAAAATAGAAACGCGTAAGACCCATTTGTACCAAATGTTGGACATAAAATGGGTTAATTTTGGATGGGAATTTAACTCCTATATTTCTGTTTGATTTTATGTGAATTTCTACAAATCAGACCAAAGCCAGGGATGAAAATCAATTATTTGTTCTCTTCGACCAAGTACATTTGTGATATAAAAAAGATTATCATATTTTCCTACGTATTATCTGGGACGGCAATAATCTGCAGGTCCTACAATTGTAATCAGACAGAAACAAGGAAAAATTAGACACTTTCATGCACACAAAATGAACTTCAAAAATTATTTGCAGTTTAAACACTGATAAATTGGATCCTCAATCTATTAAAAACAATAAAATAATCAAAGCAATTATCACGTAGCCACAAGCTTGAAGCCACAAGTGTTGAAGGTTCTGATGAATACTTAAAAATCCAATCTAAGTGAAAACTTTCAAAAAAAAAAAAAACATACAAAACTGAAAATAACATTTTACAAAAAAAAAAAATATATTTGTGACAAAGTAAGAAAATGAAAAAAAAAAAAAAAAAATCTGGTATAGACCCTCATACTACTTCCTTTTGCGTGTAAATTTCTTAGTAGTTGCCTTAAGTGTTAAAAAAAGTGCTTGGAGGGAGCAAGGTAACAATTCAAATATTTACTCCCCTAATCTGCCACGAAACAATGCAAAAAATATTTTACAATGGTTAATTTTCTAAATATTGCTGATTTTAATATCATTCAGTGAATTTTTGGCAAAATAGCGCCAAGTTGAACCCAAATTCAAAAAATAATTTTTTCGCCAAATTTGTCGCCAACTTGGTGATATGTTGCCAAGTTGGCGTAAAACACTTGGCAACCAAAACCTTGGCGACATATCGCCAAGTGGTCGCGCCAATTCATATCACTTGAGTCTGCATTGAAATTAACACTGATTTACCCCAAAAAAGGGGTAAAACACCCCCTTGGGAACATTCAAATGCAACCACAAGGGGAGGTGCACAACTAGACCATCCTCAAAGCCTACATACCAAGCTAGAAGCTTCTACGGCATATAGTTTTTGAGTTATGCGACTCACATTCGCACATACATCCGCACATACGTACATACAGACGTCACGAGAAAACACGTCGTAATTAACTCGGGGGTGGTTGAAAAGGATTTTTCGGCTGCTTATATGTTGGTAGGTACATATGCACGTGCTGACAGGTCGAAAAAACTACTGAACATTCATTCGGGGGTGAACAAAATCAAAATTTAGACTCAAATTTGAGTGATTTTTTTTTCGCGATCACAATACTTCCTTTACTACGTAAAAGGAAGTAAAAAAGAGTACTTTCAAACTCAACTAACAAAGACTTATTCCACTTTACAGAATTTAAGAGTTACTTATTCTATTATTTTTGCTAAAAAACTGCCAGCTGTTTACATTACTATTGCAGTTTCTCAGAATCTTGGAAACCAAGAACTTGGATCAAAGAATAGTTTCTTTAAAATTTAGCAATTAGAATACAAAAATAAGTACAAATTCACATGCTTAAAAATTAATTCTCATTCTGTTTTACTTAAACAAATCTTTTACAAAAAATACAATAAAATCTACAAACTCACCAATGGTTTGTGAAGAGTTTGCATACATGGTGACCCCCTAGCAGGATTACATATCATATAATCACTAAGCAGTTCATTGTGTTTTTGAGTACAGTGCAGACATGTTGGCTCAGTTTCTTCACCAAAAAGATATTCAAGGTATGGCTTGCTGTGATTCACAAAGTCTGCCATTCGTCCAATTCTTAACTTTGATTCCCTCATTACCTCTAATGCACTCATGGAGGCAACAGTCGGGGGCTGCACTTGAAAGCCATCAGGAGAATATGCATTAATGAAGCGAACTGTCATTTCCTGAACACTAAGAGCTAAATTTTTGCCGTTCAACACATAATTTTCTTCTTCATTCTTAACTGTTTCGGAAACACGAAATTCCTGTGCAGAAAAGGAACAAGACATATAGCAGGATTGGAGGGCAAAAAACAGAATAGCATAAATACTCATAATGCAATTAAAAACTCTAAGATAGCGTTTTCCAATCCTAAAAAGGATGTATTAATGTGGATGTATATATGATCCTAAAAAGGCTCATGTACCATTTAGTCGTACATCGTGCATAATTGTACCACTTTGGGAAAATTACTGCATTTCTTGATTTTTTTTCATTGCCAAGTGTGTTTACTTGCATTAAACATTTTACGAGCTGAGAATGTTAGCACATCACATGATAAGAGAAATTCCACTAAAACACACCTACCATATTTTTCGCCGTATAAGACACATTTTTCTCCCCCAAATCAGGGGGGGGGGGAAATACCATTTTGGGGAGAAAAAGTGCGTCTTATACGGCGAAAAATATGGTAAACGTCACTTTAGCACAATATTATACACTAGCTAACCTATGCGAAGCATTCGCACTTGACAAAAGAATCAGGAAAAAACCCCACTTTTTAAAAAGTAATTTTGGAATAATAGCTAAATTGTAAGTTGCTTGATTATTTTTCGCTGATGGTGGTGTAAAAATTGGTAAAATAATGTCGTATTTTTGAAACTTGATGAAGTATTACTAAATTATGACGCACCCAAAAAAAAAACATCATTGAGAAATAATATATATGGTAATGGAAAGTTGAATTAGAATTCTCCAAAAAAAAAAGCTGATTAAAATGTTTTTCAGCATGGATGCAAATATAGGCATAATGTTTTACCAACCACGACAATGCATCTTATCTTTCCAGACTCAATTCATTGAAGTAATGTATAATATAAAACAGGGGAAAAAATACTTTTTTGAAACAAAAAAACACTTTTTAGACTGTGCGTCTATTTTCTGTCAGTGGCTGGCAAGATAAGCTTTAAAACGAGGAACAATTGTGAACTTTGATGAAAAAATGAGGAAGATCTGGAATGGTAACACAAAAGGTAACAGGCAAGAGAAAATTACATTAGATATATTTATATGTTAGCTCAAAATTTCATGTTTATCTATTTTGTCACATTTCGTCACTAATAAGTGGTTTGAATAAAAAGACGAAATTATTATTTTTTTTAAATATCCTCTTACCATAATCAAATATTTTTATAAAATATATTAAATGGGATCATAGTGTTTGTTTGGAAGAAGATATTTAAAAGTTCGTCTAAAACAGTGGTTCTCAACGGGGGCGGTACCGCCCCCCTGTGGGCGGTGGGAAGATGCTGAGGGGCAGTGAACATCTTTTGGGCGATAGGGGGGCGGTGAGAAAAATTTGGGATAAGAGGACATTAAATGCATTAGAATTCATTTTAATTGTAAAAATGGAAGTTCAATTTTGCATTAGCTCAAGAATCCAACTTGAATTATTTGTGCCTACGATAAAATAAAGCTATGCGCTCTGGAATCTTTTAACTTATTTCTTTACGTTTTTCGGAGGTGACTTTTTTTATTAAAATAGTTTCTGTTTTTGCTTATATTTTTTTCATTTTTTCTCTGTCTCTCTTTTTTATAGCGATTTAACTTTTTAGTCATCTTTTGCGTCCGACAATCTCGAGACAGAATGTCGGACGCACCACGGAGAGATGGTGGATGACCTAAAAGCGGAAACGGACCTCTTTCATTTTGAAACAGTAAGAATCAGAGTCAAAAGTTATTTTTTAAAAACTTACGCATTAAAATTTTTACTTAATGCGTGGTCTCTTTAATGTTACCAATTACAAAACAAAGCCGTCCGTTTCCACTTCAAGGTCACCCGCCATCTCTCCGCGGTCCAGCTTTACCTAATGAAGAACCGTTACAATAAATCGCAGTTGCAATAAGGGTTGCATGGTTTTATCAACCATGCTTAATAAAATTCAAACGCATTACCCACGCATAGCTTAATAAAATTCAAAGGCATTACCCACACCACCATTTGGTTATTTTTTAGTCAAAATGTTGATTGATTCTTTTTACTATATCAATGTAATTTCTAACAGCTGTAAAAAAAAATTTAATAACGCATTTTTTTTTTTTTTTGGTAATTGTCATGCATGTAAAAATACCGTCCTGCATCTGTAGGTGAAAATGGTCAAATTAAGTTCTCAAGTTTCAGTCGCCTTTTTTGATTGTTGCTAAACGAAACTGGTTTTCAGACTGAACAATTCCCCGTTTAAGGATGCTAGATTTCAATACCTAATGCCGACAATTTAATGGAGGATTCAAAATACTGCCAAAAGGATTCACACAATTGCATATGAGTGTCTCCCACAAACAGCGTTTTAGGCAGAACACTAAACGTCATCGATTTTGTTCTTTATTCTTTACTTTCTTAATTTTCTTTCACCATGTTCTCATAATTTTTACCTGGCAATCGTATTTGCAATGCTTAGAGTGCCCGCTCAGTTTGATTGTTTTGTTTGCCCTTTTTTAACTTTGGCTTTTTGCTCACTTCATTAATTTACTTTTATGGTTTACTTTTAATGAAATCTCCTCCAATGATGCTCATGTTTTTGCCAACATTTTTAGTCTTAGCGCAAAGACTTCTCTGAGCGTTTTGAAGATATTTTTGTCTCTTAACGTTCCTCAATGGGTCATGAACCCTTTTGAAAATAATGAAACAGCAGATGTTCAGTATCAGTAAGCATTTTTGGAACTTTCAACCCCTGAAATTTGAAAAGCTGGTTTACAGAATGTTAACAATCTTACAGAATTTTGGCTGCAAGTAGACATTAGTACCTTTTATCCTGGACTGTGAGCTATGGCCAAAAATTTTTTAATAGTCTTCCCCTGTACCTACCTCGTCGACTGAGGATTCAGTGTTACCACCGACCTAGTTACAAAACAGAGAAATCGACTTCAAATCGTCCCAAGAGGAGACTTGCGTCTTCACCTTACAAAAAATATTAAAGCAACCATGAGGAAACTGGCTTTAAACCACCAAGAGCAAATATCTCACTAATATACATGTGTATATTAGTGAATGTTATAATACTGTATATTTCTGAATGTTCCTTTCATATTTTGAATGAGAAAAAGAATTCTTTGCTTGTTTATTTTTATTGCATCTGATTGTTTCCTTCATTTTTTGAGTAACATTCTTTTTTGCTTGTTTATTTCTATTTTATTTCATTTTATTTTGTAATTATTCTTTTAAAAATAAAATATTTTTTAACCCTAGATTTGTTTTTTATTTCTACATTCGTCATTTTAATTCTAAAAATGACTAATGAGGTAAAATATATCTTGTTTAACCGTTTTGTAAAATTCTGGAAGGAAATTATTTTAAACTTTAAACCTCTTTTCGCACACCCTCTCACCTTTAATATAAATGGGGGCGTTGGAAAAAATTTTACTCGTAAAGGGGGCGTTAGCCGTAAAAAGGTTGAGAACCACTGGTCTAAAAGATAAACAATATTGATTCCTGGGTTTTTGATCATGCAATAAGCTAGTTAGATCAATAAAGACGTTTTTTCTAATTGGTACCTGAGCTCTCTTTCTCAGCAGAAAAGTTATTAAACATACAATTCAGAGCTTATTGGAAGAAAAGCTAATAATTTTAACAAACCAACGAGGATACCGACATAGATGACAATCAAACAAAAAATTTCACATTGAAAGTTTTAAGCCATTTCTTGGCAATGGAAATTGCCCTTCTTTATGTCTAGTGAACGAAGATCTCATTACAGCAGTGAAGCAAGTAATCATGGATGTAATCATTGATGCGAAAATTATCTACAAAGTACAACAGAGAAAAATATATAATGGCTACTAAACGATTATCATAACCAGCTTTTTTTAACTAAACGCTAAGCTTATTTATGCTTTCCTTATGCACGTTGTGCATATGTATAAAAAAATTGACACATTAAACTCAATATACATTTGTCTATCACTAGAATCAAGTATTTCTTCATCTATGAAACCTAAACCCTATTTTAACAATTACTAAGTCTAATTTACGGGGTCTTCATTTACTTAGCATTTTTCTGGTATGTAACCCCACATAAAACAAGACTACAGCATCTGATTTCAAATTTTAAAGTTTCCTAAAAAAGACAGAAAGAAACGGCTTTGCTTTCCTAAAAAAATAAATTGCAAGAAATTTTAAAGGTTAGTTGAACTCTTATTTATGATCAGTGAGTAATATGAAATCAGGGCCCAATGCAGGCCGATTTTGCTACCGTTTATCGGTACCTTCACAAAAATAAAATAATAAAAACGGTATCTTCACAAAAATAAAATAACAAAAACGGTACCTTCACAAAAACTATTGGTATTGACATCGTTCAAAAACAATGACAAAGAATTAGTAACATTGATTTGAAAACAGTGTTTTTATATCATAGACATAGATAAATTAACATTTTGGCGATAACTGCAACTTATAGTAACCCTGTTCTACTCCGCTTGATTTCTACTGCAACCCTACTTCCCATCCTCAGGGCAAGACCCGTCAGCGGCGGGGGGTGAGGGGGGGGCAGGCAACAACACGCATTTTTAAAATTATTATTTGTTTTTCGTTTGATTCGTTTCGGATGATTTGGAGAATAAAATAACATCTGAATAAGCAGAAATGCTATCACCCTTTTCATGCAGTTGTGGTTTTCCATCGCAGACTCTAATTTGTTTTGTTTTTAAGCAATAACTAAACACAAACTGAACTTTGGAAAAAAAAATAAAATTTTACATCGTATAAGCTGCAGGAGTTAAAATTCAGCTTTTAAACAGGTATAAGTGGCGCCTTGCCACAATTACTCAGGCATGTTATTACTTTTTTTTTTTTTGAGTATTTCTTTTTTATGGTGTTTGTAATTCATAATTTTTTTTGACAATGTAAGTTCTTTTTGTATTATTTAATAATATGATTATAAATGCAACAATGACATTGAGTTTTTTGTCAAAAATTCAATAACTTAAAATGTGCTGTGAAAAAATAGCGAACAAGAAGTATATTCACAAAAATAGGATGACGATTAAATATATTCACAAAAATAGGTAGTAAGATAAAAATCCTGGATTGGGCCCTGGAAATTAAAATGACTCAGAAAGATGCAATTAGTAAAAAATGCCACAGGTGAAAGTCACCCCATCTGATGGTAGTTTAAAACTAAATAACTTTGACAACAAAAGAAATTGCACAGCATGCAAAATTTGGGGTGGAAGGACACAGAAATCATGATGAATTATTTAACTGAAAATCTTTTTATTTGTGTGGGTTTCTCAAGTATTGTTTGTTTGATTTATTGTTTAAATATCACAAAATGCACAAGATTCATACCCTTTGAAGATACTTCAGGTATAATTTTGACTCCAAATGATGTTTCAGACTGCACGCTGTAAAGAAAGTGCATCATGAGAAAACTTATGTTTGTAGTTTCAACATAAGAATCTCTGGTAGTGAAATGATTTCAATTTTTGAGCATTATTTTAGTTGATTTCGGTCAGTAAGCAGTCTACAGTACAATTTTAAATCAAGAAACAAGCCCAGACAAATATCAAAAGAAAGAACATTTAATAAAGAAAATGTAATAACTGGGTCATTCCACGTCAGTTCACCCGGTCATGTAACCCATGTCCTCGGATTTTGATAAAATTTGGTGTATTTAATATTTTTATGGTGGTAAGTAACCATATGAATTCTTTTGCCCATATGTGATCTGGTTTTTGTTTTACAGGCGGTCAAACTTTTCAAAAAATTGCATTTTCTGTCAACCGCTAAGCCTAATCTGCATGTATACGTATCTCTTCAGTAAATTGTGACGGGTGCAGAAATCTTTCAATATTTCCAAAAATTCTCAGATATGTTGCTGAAAGTATGAGGATTTAATAAAAAAATACTTGAAATTTATATAATATAATTTTGTTTGAATAAAATTTGAATAAACTACGACAAGCATTTTTTTTCTTGTGCAAAACATGAGTTTACTTAAGTGGCATTTCACGAAAAGGCGGAAGTCCTATTCAATAATGGAAGCATTCGAAATGAGCCTGAAGGTGTGTTGTATCATTGCAAAGAATAAAATTAGTGGTTTTTTTCGTTTTCTTGTTGCTGTTGCACAATATACACATTTTAGTATCAAAATTTTTGAAAAAAAGTTCTAGTCATTTTCCTAACCTAAATTTCACTGAAAAGCAAACATACCTTTATTTTTAAGTGTATTTACAGCCCTATTATGCTACTTAAAAATCATTTTAATCCCTTATTAAGCAGAAAGAAAAGTGAGAAATAATTTATGACTTTAAAATTCAGTTGTTAAGTTCAGCAAAATATCAGATGTAGAAAAAAGATGTGCAAAACATGAATTTACTTTAGTAGCTTTTCATGAAGAGGCGGAGGTCATATTCAATAATAGAAGCATTCAAAATAAACCTAAAGGTGTGTTCCATCATTGCAAAGAATAAAATTAGTGGCTTTTTTTCGTTTTCTTGTTGCTATTGCACAATATACACATTTCAGTACCAACATTTTTGAAAAAAGTTCTAATCATTTTCCTAACTTAATTTTCAATATTTTTTGCGTAAAAGAAGCATTGTTTATGCTTTTGTAGCATAAAAACGTATTATATTTAGTTTTAATGAATTATAATTGGATTGAATGTGCAAAGAATAGATAGGATAGCACAATCTTTAAAGTAAAAATAATAATTAAAAATGTGAGTTTCTGAATATTATCAGATTGTTTGTCTTTGAGTGTTTGTGTGATCCTGTTTTCAGTAAATTTAAGGAATATACTGTTTGATATTTTAACGCTCAACCTTCCTTGCATTTGCGCATGTATCAGGTCTCTTCTTATTTTATCAAAATATGGGTCATAGTGATAAGAGGGATAAAGAATGTGAGTGGATTTTCTATTTTGGTTTGTTTGTTTTTCATTGGATTCGCTTATCAGGAAGGTTGGTTTGCGCTGATAAATAATAATAGGAGATAATTAAAAAGCTAGAGCCCCGGACAGACATAATTCAATAAAAATAAACTAGAAATTTCAGCATCCAGTTAAGAGCAAATACGGCTTTCGACACTTGCTATTGGAGTTTAAAAGAAAAAAATTGAAAATTTTCAAGTAAGTGACTATGCTGGATGTGAAGCAAGACTATCTTTTACCTAAGAAAGGACTATTATCTTTGCTATAACCAAGAAATGGTAAGATGTTAGATGAAATATCTACGTCAAACGGTCCGTAACAAAAGATTCTGGAGGATGTTACTATTCTCTTCAAAAGGAGATTGAACATGTACAAAATAAGTGTTCCGAATATTTCATTAAAACGTGACTTCAACAAGTACTGTCCGACGTCGGAAATGCAAGGAAGGTCGAGCGTTAAAATATCAAACAAAATATTCCTTAAATTTGCTGAAAACAGGATCACACAAACACTTCAAAGACAAACAATCCGATAATATTCAGAAACTCATATTTTTCATTGTTATTTTTTCTTCAAAGACAGTGCTATCCTATCTCTTCTTCGCACATTCAATACAATTATAAATCATTAAAAATAAATATAATACGTTTTTATACTACAAAAGCATGAGCTATGCTTCTTTTACACAAAAAATATTGAAAAATAAGTTAGGTAATGACTAGAACTTTTTTCAAAAATGTTGGTACTGAAATGTATATATTGTGGGCAATTCCATCGTTACAGACGTAACAATCGCAGACTTTGAACACAAATAATTCTGGTTTGGGCTGATGAAAGTCTTCAATTTTTTTTCCTGTAGTGTAACTTGATGATGTTTATGCTACATTAAATTTTCGTGCAGATTGCTTAATTACAAAAAAATACAGAAATTAAAAACTGCCTGTTACAGACGTAATTCACAAAACAGCAAAAACTCGACTATGTCATACAACTTACAATATTCCTCTGAATTATACGGAAATTTTGAACTTTTTTTTTTTAATACGTGTTCTAGAGACTTCAAGCTTTCTAAAACCATAAAGATTGTGTGGATTTTGACTGCCGAATTTGTGAAAAAAATTCATAAACTTGTTACGGACGAAACAAAGTGGTGTTACAGACGTAACATCTCTGATTTGAAAGCAGAAAACAGTATTGTAAAGCAGAAATAAACAAAGATTTTTGTGCTAAAACAATACAGTAGCATTAATTAACACATTATTTGAATATTTTAAGTTATACTGTAACAGTTTTAGAAAATTTGGGTAAGTCTGGGGGAGTTGAGAGCATATGCCGATATGTCAATATGTAACACTAAATTAATGCATCTTAAGACAATTATTTCCAAGAAAGATTGACACAAGAAAAGTTAAGAAGGGCCTTCACACAAATTTATTTGTATTCTTAAAATTAATGCATAATGGGGCTGCTACATAAAAAAATCGGGAAAAGTAAATTCCTCCCTGGAATCAGTGATTGATCTTAGGAGAACTTAAAAATTTGAAAATGTTGGATCATATAGCAGAATACTAGTACCAAACTAAAATTTAACCTTCTTGGTGACAGTTGGTCAATTTTGATAATTTTTTTTGAATGAAAAAAATGTGTCCTTTTTCATCCGACGTTCTCGAAATTCGAACGGCATTTTCGTATTCTGTTCTAAAACAATGCATTTCGCGGGCTTTTGGCAAATTCGCGATGTTAGTCCACCGTTCTTCCAATTTTGGCGTCAGCTTTAAAACATTTTCCTGGGGCATATAAATAATTTTAACTTTTTCTGCAATGGAGTTTGCACACTGAAAAAAGGAAAGAGCGTCGTTGACAAATGCTGTTCTAGATCTTACTCTCTGCCAAACCTGGTGCTTGACCATACCCCCAACTCCATCCACAGCTCCTTTTCCATGTGACGTAGCAAAAAAATGCCAGTTGAGGCATAAATTATAATCAGTTATACCATATGTGTATTTTATTAATCTTAAGAAATAAATTTCAATTGCATGCCGACATAATTAAAAATTTCAAAATCAGAATACCAGAAACTTTAGTACTCGTACCATATTATGCTATAGACATGTATTGCTCATCCTGTGCTTTTTACCTATTTAATTGGAAATTTATTTTTGCTACGGACGTAACATAGAGCCATTTTTTATGTCCGAAATGTTACGTCTGTAACAGCATTAATTTAAAAACTAAATCAGTTGCAATATTTTTAACTATGGTGGGCAATTACTCTAAGAATTTGCCAAAAGGACCATTAAGGGTTTTTTTTAATTTTGATTTTTTAGGACGTAATGACAACTTTTGCTTCTTTTTTGTTACAGACGTAACATCAAACTTCTTTTTTTCAAACTTCAATTACACCATTTAGATCAATTCAAAAGAAACTAATGAATGCATATTATTATAGTACCGTCTTAGTAGTTAAAATTGTGCTACAAGTAGCTATTTTTGTTTTTATTTTTCGATGAGAAATATGCATTTGAAAATGTGTTCTTTTTTCTGATTTTTACAAGTTCGTGAATATCGTACTTCCAACTAAGAAAACAAGTATTATTCTAACTCTCACCAAAAAACCAATGCAGGATTCTTAAAATATACATCTTAAGCTTTAAAATGATGTATAACATAGCAACATAACTTCAATATGAATTTTGGACCAATTGGTTTCACTTTTCATGGAATGGCCCTTGTGCAATAGCAAAAAAAAAAAAAAAAGAGAAAAAAGTCACTAATTCTGTTCTTTGCAATAATGGAACACACCTTTAGATTTATTTGGAATGCTTCTAATATTGAATATGACCTCCGCCTCTTCATAAAAAGCTACTAAAGTGAATTCATGTTTTGCACCTCTTTTTTCTACATCTGATATTTTTCTGAACTTAACAACTGAATTTTGGAGTCCTAAATTATTTCTCACTTTTCTTTCTGCTTAATAAGGGATTAAGATGATTTTTAAGTAGCATAATAGGGCTATAAATACACTTAAAAATAAAGGTATGTTTGCTTTTCAGTGAAATTTAGGTTAGGAAAATGACTAGAACTTTTTTTCAAAAATTTTGATACTGAAATGTGTATATTGTGCAACAGCAACAAGAAAACGAAAAAAACCACTAATTTTATTCTTTGCAATGATACAACACACCTTCAGGCTCATTTCGAATGCTTTCATTATTGAATAGGACCTCCGCCTTTTCGTGAAATGCCACTTAAGTAAACTCAGGTTTTGCACAAGAAAAAAAATGCTTGTCGTAGTTTATTGAAATTTTATTCAAACAAAATTATATTTTATAAATTTCAAGTATTTTTTTATTAAATCCTCATACTTTCAGCAACATATCTGAGAATTTTTGGAAATATTGAAAGATTTCTGCACCCGTCACAATTTACTGAAGAGATACGTATACATGAAGATTAGTCTTAGCGGTTGACAGAAAATGCAATTTTTTGAAAAGTTTGACGGCCTGTAAAACAAAAACCAGATCACATGTGGGCAAAAGAATTCATATGGTTACTTACCACCATAAAAATATTAAATACACCAAGTTTTATCAAAATCCGAGGACATGGGTTACAAAATCCTGTTTTCGTGGGTGATTTGACATGGATTGACTCAACTGGCTTTTTTTTTTTTTGCAGAACAAAGAAAAATGTCTTTATAAAGATTGATAAAAATTACGCATCAAGTGCTGTTCATATTACAAGCACATAAAGTTAAGGATGTAATCAGGATTTATTTTTCAGGTCAGAAAAAAACATGTTTGTATAGCAAGCCCTTCATGAAGGTTACTCTTCCCTCCCTGTCAGTCTCAATTTACAGATAAAAGCCTTACAAGCATGAGTATCACTATACCCTCCTAATTACGAAGCAACAGCCAATGAAATACAGAGCTAGAAATCACTAATTTTGGAATTCCTATTTTAGTGACATATTTTTATTGTAATTTGATTGGTAGGCAATGTTTAGTAATTATTTATTTCACACAGGCCTGTCACTTCAAAGGGTGAAAACACAATACAATTTCATTTGGAAACAACAATGATTTCTCAAAGTCGTGGGGAGGGGGGGGCAATTGATCCTCCCTGACCTCTTTAAATAACGGGTCTGATTTCACATAAGAATATTGACAATAATATCAATCTGTTAAATTACATTTTTGGAATTAAAAGTGGTTTTTTTATACATTATGTGCATGCATTATAAGTCTGTGGTGGCCCAAACTGGAAGGCGTCAAACTCGTGACCGGAGGAGCCCGGGTTCAATCCCGGCCGATCAAAGATCTACCGTCTTAATTAATGGTGACTGGGGGACGTTAAAAATGTCATGCTCACAAAGTCCTCCAAGTAAAACGATATGTCTGGGGGTGTTGGGCCAAAGTTTTGCTCAACCCTTGTTTCTGGTTCAAAAATGACAGAGCACTCTTCAGGGACCTATCCCGGTTAAACCATGAGTTGTGGTAGGTATGGGGGGCCCTGGAGTGTGTGAAGTGAAGTGCATGTATTATTAATTATAAGTCAAAATATATATACAACTGCATAAAAAAATAAGCAATATCTGCTAATTGACAGGTATTCTAGAACATGGTCTTCGATACAAAAACCCTATGATCCTCAGATGATGACAAAAACTTACCAGTAAATACTTTTCCCTGATGAAGAGGCATTATTGGTCCAGCTTCTGCAAATCTTCTTTGTATTACTTCCTTAGTAAACGCCACCTCGCTTTCTGAATATTCTATTTCCTTTTCTGGTTCATCTACATCACTTTCTTTATCATCCAAATTCTCATCATCATCGTCATCATCCAACACTAATTCATCGTCCCCATTTTCACCATTGATGAAATTCGAGGAACGTAAATGGCGGCCCTTATGCTTAGGGATTCCCGTTGGAGTTCTTCTCTTCTGGTGAGTTAGGGCTTGAGCATGATTATCATCATAAATACTCTTTTTAAGCTCATTCTGAATTTGGTATAAGAAAGGTTCTCTAAAGGATGACAGCTCAAAAGTATTCTGCAAAAAAATGGATTTCATTCATCAAAGTCACTAAATAAAATATTATCTGCACTTATGAATTTCATATGCCCACAATACTATAAAAGCACTTATTTTCGCAAGACTATCTGATAACAACTAAAGTTTAATCTATTTTACTAGTACCTACCTATCTTGAATCTCATTACTTATCACATACTATAAGAACTTAAAAGTCTAGTCAACCTACGATGTGTCCTCGAGCAACGAGCAAAGACAATGCATGACGTCACCACGTGAAGGAGAGAGGAGCGAACAGGCTATCTCTTGCCCGGAGGCGAGAGCAGTGAATGACGTCATCCCGGAGTGAAAGCTTCCAGATGTTCTGCACACGACTGACCTGACTCTCCAGGGGAGGCAAGTGCAGGTGGATGCAAATGAGGAAGTCGGGAATATAAGCTCGTGCTGACTGAGAATCGGTCTCTTTTCGATCTCTGTTGATTTCCGAGTGGTGAGCTACCCTTGAGGAGGTTTTGACTAGGGGCTCGCTCGTTAGGAGCGTTAGGCTGATGTTATGTTTTTGAGTTAGGGCTTTTAATAGTCTGAATGTATCTTTAATTCAGCTCATCGTACTTTGTCTTGTACCAGACCTACTTTAAACAACATTGTATTAAAAATTCATCTTCATGATATTAGGATAAAAAATATGTTGGAAATAGTCAAGTGAGGTCTAGGTCGACTTTTTTTAATACGATTGCTGAGAGTTAAATGTATTAGTCTTTATGGCTTGGAGTTAGTTAATATTTTTCTTGTTTTCATTTTATACTTATGTTAATGTTATTGAATAAATTGTTCTTTGTTAATCAAGCTTGATCATCTTTTATCAACTTAAGTACTGACCCTTCAGCTACTCAATCTGGGTTTTTCTGCGTTCTGTGTTATCAGTATTAGCTTGTTGATCTTTGATCGCTTGCACAACTTTGGGCTATTCATCTCTTCGTGAGTTATAGCCCATCACTATCACAATCATAAAATTTTAAGCCTTGCAAATTCATTGATATCTATGTTTTGTAAAAATTACAGCTCGTGAAAATGAACCCATTAAGTTTTCTTCAGTTTTCAAAATAGTACTATAGCACAACTTAAAATTATGACAGGACAGAGTTGTTTGGCTTAAACTTTGACTTTAACCAAAGTTAAAACTAAAAGGGTTTCAAAAACCCTGTTTTTAATTAATTAATTTTTTTTTTTTTTTTTTTTGTTAAACCAAATCTTTTCCCTTTAATGCATTCATAAGTTTTACATATTATTGAAAAAACTAGAATAAAATTAATGCTAAGTTAAAGCTTTAGAAATAAATTACAGATAAATAAACTTGCAATTTTTACAAGCTGAACATACTTACAATATTGGTATCAAAGTCTGTGTCAGGCTTGATTTTTCGTAAGACTCGTAAGAGCAGGTCAAAAGCCATAGTCTGCATCTCTTTCAATCTAAAATTTTGTGCTACACATGCTTTGGATGGAGCAAAAGGCTTTAATTTGCTAATAAGTGCACTCGTCTTATTTGCATTCTTTTTACGCTGAAAATTAAATGATATTTTGTTAACAGGAATGAATATGTAGAGCATTAAAAGTATTTAACTATTTCTACTCTTTGATTCAGAGAAAATTTTAAACCTTTTGATTTAGAACTTGGAGTCAAAACCAGAAGTTATTCTGTAAAAACTGCAACGGCAAGAGAAATTAGAAAATGCAGTTGTCCATTGCAAAATAAAATCAAATTATCTATAGCAGGTAACAGATAAGTAGAATTGATTTTTGATTTATTTTATATAAGAGAAATGTGAGGAGCTTAAAAAGAAAAATCCTGATTTTCTGAATTTCAAAGTTAGTGGTTTATTTATGTAACCATGTTACAAAATCCTTGCCTTAAAACAAATATAGGGAAATTACAAAATAAAATAGGTTTGCGGTTAAAAATAGTAAAATTCTTGACTTACTATTGTAATGTAATGTAAAATTTGCAATGCCTTGAGCATGAAGACAGGGCTCAAATTTAACAATGGTCTGCTGATTTGGGACCACTAAAACATTCATCCAACAAGCAGAACATATGTTTTAGTGGTTCATGGGACCAATGAAATTTTATCATTGCTTTTCTAGCAAATATTTTAAGCAAATTTTTTTCTTTAAAAAAAAGGGGGGGGGTTGCACTTTTACTTTTTTGTTAAAGTCTTCTTTAGGGAAAAAAAAGAGAAAAGAAAAGAAATCTTAAGAAACTGCTACTGCATTACAACATATTGTTCTTGTTACCTGATGTCCCCTACCACAGAACTAGATAGAAGATTTTGTTGTAAAATTCAATTGCTATGGTGTTACAGAAAGATGACCCTGCTCTTCCTTTCTTTTCAACAATCACTCAGAACTGTTGATTGACTCACGTTTATCAGATTAATTTTGTTTTAAGGTTAAACTAGGAGGTAAGAACAGGCCAAAGTGCGTAAGGACAGATGAAATTTTGTCACTCTTGTTCCATTAGGCCAGTGACATATTTTAATGCATTTTTAGTTATCTTTTGACATCAAAAATTAAGAAAAACAATCGACTTACATCAGGTAACGTTTTTTGCTTTGTGTGGTACAATAGACGATCAGCACGGAAAAGACACATGTTATCCGTTCGTCCAGGCATATGTGCAGCAATTTTCCCCCATTTGCCTACAAGGATAATTAAATTAAAAGTGAGATTATTTTAAAAAATTGCAGCACAGTTGAAAAAATCTTTTTTTTAATAAACATTGAGCTGGAACAAAATCCCTGGGCCATGAAATTTATTATTCAACAGTCTAAAGAGAGCAAAACTACTTTTTCTTTTTTGAAAATAAATAAATGACTAAAAGATCAACTTTTTACTAAAGACCACGATATTTATACTTAAGAAAGTAATCTAGCACACATACACACAAAAAAGAAGTGGAAGAAAATTATATACTACTATATAACATTTTAAACTTAGATAGTTGTACATATTTTTTTTCTTTCCTTTTTTTTTTTTTTTTTTTTTTTTTTTGCCTTGAAAAAAACATTTAAAATTTTAATAGAATTAAAAACATTTTTTATACTAGGAGCCATCATAGCAAACTTTTCCATCCTCTCCTCTTCATTTGAAGATGATATATTAATTTCTTCCATCCCCCACTAAAGTTGCACTGAACTGCAAAGTAGGATCTTCATTTATAAATTGAATATTTTTTATTTTTGTAGTTAAAGAGCAAAAAATGTATTTACGGAATTTTATATGTTTCTTAATATTATTGGACACCTTTAAACATGAAGCAACATCATTTTCATGCTATTACATTTAAGTTATCTAATTTACTAGAAGAAAAAAGGAAGAGAATATGCTATAACAGGTGTTAAAGCTTTTCAAACTCTCAATGACGTCACAAAAAAACGGGGTCTTTTGTGAAAACTTGCGTTTTTACAGAACTATATATATATATATATATTTTATATATATATATATATATATATATATATATATATATAATATATATATATATATATATAGAGAAGAGAGAGAGAGAGAGAGAGAGAGAGAGAGAGAGAGAGAGAGAGAGAGAGAGTCGTGATGTGTAGTCATGGAAAATAATAATTCACACAAGTATGTGGTACCACAACTCAATTTACTTTTATGTGCAGCACTTTTCAAGAATAGGAACTTTATTTCAATCAATTATAATCCGAACCTTCTCACCGAATAGAAAATAGTTTTAAATACAATATCATTTTTAAGATCTAAAGGTTTTTTTTTTTTTTTCAGTTTTGTCCTTACTTGAACAAGATCCGAAATATACTCAGATAGTTCAGCTACACTAACTAAGAAAGGATTGCAAGAAATTCGTCCAGTGATTGTATAATATTAAACAATCGAAAACACTTTACAAAAGAGATTGGTGCATTTTGCCTTATGATTTAATCAGTGTTGGCTATCATTTCTGCTTTTTGCAGCTAATAGCAAACATGAAAAAGCTTTTACAGAGTAATTTTTTGAAGTTTAATAACACTTATCGATATCACGGAGCGGCAGCGCCGAGGGGCATACGGTTGGGGATCAATGATTTAATCTAACGTAAAATAAACGTTATCTAAAAATAAATATCCCCCTTTTTTTACAACCAATTTATTTCTTTTACAGTTTGGTATCCAGCAAGTTACTTTCAAGCTATGCATTTTTATTGCACACATTACAGCAACACATTGAACAATTTCTTCTTGTTTTTTTTTTTTTTTTTTAACACAGAACAGATTTATTATTTTCTCACTTCCACAGTTTTAATCTTCATGCACCCCATGAAAAACAATGGGTTAAGGATCTACTATAAATAGAAGGAAGTAATAAAGAATTTAATTTTGCCAATTCAAGAGATTACTAGTTTTAGCTTTTGATGAAAGTAAATGAAAACAGACACAAACAATTGAAGAAAATAAATAACGCTTAAGAACCATATCTGATTTTTAAACTTGAACAATCAAAATTATTGCCATTATCTCAGTAATTAACAATTTCAAAAAAGCTGAAAAATTACCGTAGCCAAATTCCTTAATATAGTGTATTAGTTGTTTATCTTCTTCAAGAGACCAATTTCCAATCCTTAAAGTGGGGTCTAGAGAATTACAGTACCTGAAATAGATTTATGGTCATATAAAACTTATTACAATAAATTAATATATGAAATAAATAGCAGTTAATATCTTACACAGGTTGAAATGTATTAATGCAGAATTTTTCAAGTGAAAAACAACTTACCATCAGAAAATGGCTCCTTTTTTTAGAGCACCAAATTTTTTAATTAAATTTGAGAGTCCCTTTTTTTTTCTTTCTTTCCATACTTTTTTATGGATGTCAAAAATGAAACTGAAAATTAGGGAGGCTTTGTACGAATAAATTTAACAATAAAAATTTGAGTGAAATGGATTTTCAAATTAGGTAGGGACTTAAAAATATGCCTGTATAGGACCCAAAATTTGGATACTTATAATACTATATTACTTCCTCGAAATTAAAGATACAGCTTTTAACAATATACTGTCGTCTCCACTTAATCGGGTTAACGGATAAACGAATACCCCGCTTATACGAATAAAATATCTTGGAACCGATGCCATAGACGTAATGTTAAAGATCCCAGCTTAATCGAATACCCCGTTTAATCAAATAATATTTCTTGGAACCGACAGTATTCGTTTAAGCGGGGCCGACAGTACCTACATTCTTGTTATGTTATCCTGACATTTTGTTACATTGCTTGTATTACTGCCTTTGGCCTGGCTAATAAGTGATAACTTAATGCATATTTCAACTTTTAGGTTTGAAAAAATGTTTTAAAATATACATTAGTTTGTTTCATCTAAAAATAAACATTTCTTACAGAATAGAATTTAAGGAAATACAGAGAAAATCGGAACGTTTTACAGCATTCTTTAGGAAGTAGAAACTTTAAAAAGAAAAATAGTAAAATAAACATGCTTAAAAAAATTAGACTTGTTCCTACATGTGTGAAAATTTTAAGGCTCGACCGATGCATCGGCCAGGCCGATGCATCGGCGCCGATGGTTGAAATTTTTTCCATCGGCCACCGATGCTAACATGGAAAAAACATCGGCCCATCGGCCTCAAAAATATCTAAATGCCGATGCAAGGCCGATGTTTTTAATATTTTTTTCCCGTTTCCTTAAGTAGGAGCTCTGTTTTCTCTATTTTTTACTTCACAATTAAAAGTATGTTTAGCATGTGGCTTGAAATCGGGCAGCAAACGGGACTAAAGGCGGAATTCAAGTGAAACACGGACGATCGCAACTCATCAATGCAATCACAAATTCCCAAATTTGGATTCTAGTGAAACGTTACAATCACTACGAAATGCTATTCTATCATTATTCGACTTTCAGTAGCTGTTGCAATTGTGATCGCCTCGAAGTGATTGCAATGGTGTTTCACTTGAATTCGGCCCTAACACAGTTCTGGGTTTTGGAATTTTCCGAATCGGGCAGATACCGAAATTTTCACAACACTGCAGACACTTTCCAAGTGATCGCTTTGATGCGAATTTTAAGAATTACAATAAAACCTCCGAATAACGGAACCGGAAGTTTTGTCCGTTATTGGGAGGTGTTAGCTATTAGGGAGGATTATGCTATCTTAGATTTTACCAATTAGTTTAATGCAGAATTATAATATTGTATAAATGTACAATGTACCATTGCCATCTTGCACTACGATACTGATATGTATTATTTACTATATCTCGCTTCAACTCGTATCATTTTACCTTTGCACTTTTAAATGCTAGTGTGCCTTTTCATTGCAATTATTTACCCCCCCCCCCTACTCTCTTTTACCGTATCTTTCTATTAGAAGCATAGTTCGCCTGCCTACGCATTTTTCTCCACTGTTCTATGAGATATTTTCATTAAAAATTAAAACTGTAAATATGTCGACGCCCCCCTCTAACTTACTATCATACATTCATTACTCAAGTCTATTTTATTTAAACTATATCAGGGGTGGGATACGATGGATACAATTTCGGAGCAGCTAAAATTCTGTTTTGGAAAGGAAAAATGATTATTTTGGAGCATACTGGAGGGGAAAAAAACACTGTCTTGGAGCAGGCTGAAGTAGGGAAAATTACAATTTCCGAGCCACTGAAGCAAATTAAAAAAAAAAAAAAAACTCTTTTTTTTCATCGTTATTTATTTTTCAATAAAATAAGTTACGTAACTGTCGCAGCTTTTAACGAACATGCAAACATTTCTGTTCATACATTTTAAATAAGTATAGGGAAATTCAAGCTATGATTTAGTATTGTGATTTATCTGTTGCCTTTTTAGCCTACTTTCCCGTTAAAAAGGAAAAAAAACGAACAAGGCATAAAAAGTGGTTTAATGCATCACTAAATTATCACCAGGTCCAAAAAAAAGTCAAACAGAAATAAAAACATTTTTAAAAAATCGAAAAATTAAAATTTAGAAAGAAGGGTTTGAGATGGGGAATTTGTGTGTAGGTCTGTCCCCCCTCTCCCCGCAATAACTTTTTTGAATGAACATTTCGATTTGAACAAACTTTTTTTTTTTTTGTTGGAAAGAACTCGGCGAGCACAGCACGTTCCCATGTTTGATTTTTCGATTTGAACAGTTTTTGGTGAAACTTTGAACCGTTCAAATAACCTTTCCCAACTAATAACTTTTAAGTGAACAGTCCGAATTGAATAATTTTTTTTTCTGTTCAAAAGATCTCGGCGAGGATACCTCATTACCATATTTCGCTTTTTGATTTGAACCATTTTTTGTTCAATATTGAACCGTTCAGAAAAAGACTTAACATAATTTAAGTTTAATGTAGATTCTGAACTTAAAGGCGGATTTCCTTCAAACTAACTTTGTCAGAAAAAGGTTTTGATAAATAATGTTTGTAAAGTACTCTTCTGAATAATCTCTGCTTCCGACTCCTTGACTCTGACTCCGACTCCGCAAACATGGCAGAAATGCAGGCTCAGAAAAAAATGACCCACTCCTACCATTACAATTTTAGAGCTTTCGACTTCGGTTAACGAATCTATTTTTTTAAAACCGACTCCAACACCGAATCTTCGACTCCAACTCCGCCCCTGCTCGGAAAAAAGACCGAGTCCTACTATTAGAATTTTCGGGCCTTTGACTCTGACTCTACTTGTCGACTGCGACTGATGACTCCGACTTTTTAAAAATAACTCTGAATCCTCGACTCTAACTCTGACTCAGCAAACATTGCAGAAATGCAGGCTGGGAAAAAATTAAACTCCTACTCTTAAAAGAAATAACCGTGCAGACGATTTTTTCTTTGTTTATTTAATTGTTTTATTTATTATTATTATTATTATTGTTATTTTTTTTTGCAGACGATTTTTGTCTAACAGGAATTACTCATTTAAGAGAACATTTTATTATTTATTTAATCAATTATTTGTTTTTAATTATTCGCAACGGATTAAAAATTAAATTCGAGACATTTTTTAAGGAACAAGGTTTTTTTTTTGGTTTGATAAAATGTGTTTTGATTTACTTCCTATTTTTAATTCTTTTTTTCAAAACAATTAATTTTTCTACGGAAGAACTATAAAAGTGGCATTGTTTAAAAGGTGCAACAATTTTTTTTGTTTACTTTTTAAGTCTCAGATAATTAAAATAATATTGATCAGATGCTAGAATACCGATGTCGATGTACGGAAAAGTAGGCTCGTTGAATTCTTGACAGAACTTCTTGTTTTATTTAACTTTATTTAAAAATATCTTAAAGAACTTTTCCACTCACACATTGTAATTTGTTGACTGGTTCACTGTTTATTTTAATAATTAAACAACATAATGGGAAGTTCTTTTACCAAGTTTGGTATATCTAAATCCACATATTATTGCTGAAGTCTTATTTTATGTTTATTTTAAACAATAAAGCAGTTGCCTATTAATAACACAGTGTACGTTTCAAATTTTTATCGCAAACGTTTTCGTACATGTACGTGGCACTTAATTCATGAATAAAAGAGTATATTGCGAACCGATTCGGAATTGCTTTACAGAGATTCATGTTACAAATATCGACAATTTTAATAGGAATTTTGTCAAATACCACCCAGCCGATATCAACATCTTATTTTTTTCTCCATATTTGTTGTATCTTTCTTTGTTAGTTAAAACATTTTGCGATTATATCACTCAGTTGTCACCAATTTATGATATTAGTCTGCATTGAAATTAAAATTGATGAGTCAAAAAAAGAAAAAGAAAAAATAACAAGAAGTTCTGTCAAGAACTAAACGAGCCTACTTTCCCGTACATCGACATCGGCATTGTAGCATCTGATCAATATTCTCTTGATTATCTGAAACTAAAAATTATGTCAAACATATCTTTATAGCACTTAAAGCTGATTTCTGAAAGCAAAATATACCCCTCTCATCAGATAAAATAGACACGTAAAAAGTAAATAAACGAGTCAATAAAGTTTTGTCGCACCTTTTAAAGAATGTAACTGTTATAGTTCTTCCGTAGAAAAATTCCACAATCGTTTTCAAAAGAAAAAAAAATAAATAAATAAAATAAAAGTACAAAGAACTTCAAAACACATTTTATCAAAGAAAGAAAAAAAACTTGTTCGTTAATAAAATGTCTTGACTTTCATTTTTAATCCGTTGCCAGTTGTTAAATATAAATAAGGAATAAAATGCTCTCGTGAATGAAAAATTTTTGTTAACAAAAAAAAATCGTCTGATAAAAAAAAATAATAATAATAAATTAATCAAACAAATAAATAAATAAACAAAAAATCGTCTGCCCAGTCAGTCATTTTTTCTGAGCCTGCATTTCCGCCATGTTTGCAGAGTCGGAGTCGGAATCAGAGTCCTCACAGAAGATTATTCAGAAAAGTACTTCACAATACATTATTTATCAAAACCATTTTCTTACAAAGTTAGTTTGAAGGAAATCCGCCTTGAAGTTCAGAATCAACATTCAATTTAAATTTCTCCGTAGGCGCTCATGTTAAAATTTTTTCTGAACGGTTCATCATTGAACGAAAAATGGTTCAAATTGAAAAGTGAAATATAGGAATGAGCCTCTCCGAGATCTTTCGAACAAAAAAAAGTTTTTTCAATTCGGACGGTTCACTTAAAAGTTATTATGTGGGGAAAGGTTGTTTGAACGGTTCAATGTTGAACAAAAAAAAATGTTCAAATTGAAAATTTAAATACGGTAATGAAGCATCCTTGCCGAGACCTTTTGAACAAAAAAAAGTTTGTTTAAATAGGACTGTTCATTCAAAAGTTATTAGGTGTGAGAGCTTGTTTGAACGGTTCAATGTTGAACGAAAAATTGTTCAAATCGAAAATGTAGATACGGGAATGAAGTACCCTTGAAAAGATCTTTCGAACAAAATAAAGTTTGTTCAAATCGGACTGTTAACTAAAAAGTTAATATCGCGGGCCAGGTTGTTTGAACGGTTTAAAGTTGCACCAAAAATTGTTCAAATCGAAAAATCAAATATGGGAATGAGCTGTACTCGCCGAGATCTTTCCAACAAAAAAAAGTTTGTCCAAATCGGAATGTTCATTCAAAAGTTATTAGGGGGGGACAGACAGACCGACAGACACACAAATTCCCCATCTCAATACCCTACTTTCAAATTTTTAATTTTTCGATATTTATTTCATTTTTTTGTTTTTTTTTGACTTTTTAGCCTACTTTCCCGTTAAAAATAAAAGAAAGACGAAAAAAGTATTAAAAGTAGCTTAATGCATCTAAAAATATCGCCAAGTCCAAAAAATATCGCCAAGTTAAAAAAAATATCGCCAAGTCCGAAAAATATCGCCAAGTTAAAAAAATAAAAAGGTAAAATGAATATCGAAAAATTAAAAATTTGAAAGTAGGGTATTGAGATGGGGAATTTGTGCGTCGGTCGGTCGGTCGGTCTGTCGGTCCTCCCCCTAATAACTTTTGAATGAACATTCCGATTTGGACAAACTTTTTTTTGTTGGAAAGATCTCGGCGAGTACAGCTCATTCCCATATCTGATTTTTCGATTTGAACAATTTTTGGTTCAACTTTGAACCGTTCAAACAACCTGTCCCGCGATGCTAACTTTTGAATGAACAGTCCGATTTGAACAAACTTTTTTTTGTTCGAAAGATCTTTTCAAGGATACTTCATTCCCGTATCTACATTTTCGATTTGAACAATGTTTCGTTCAACATTGAACCGTTCAAACAAGCTGTCACCCCTAATAACTTTTGAATGAACAGTCCGATTTAAACAAACTTTTTTTTGTTCGAAGTATCTCGGCAAGGATACTTTATTACCGTATTTAAATTTTCAATTTGAACATTTTTGGTTCAACATTGAACCGTTCAGGCAACCTTTCCCCACCTAATAACTTTTGAATGAACCGTCCGAATTGAATAAACTTTTTTTTGTTCGAAAGATCTCGGCGAGTACAGCTCATTCCCATATGTGATTTTTCGATTTGAACAATTTTTGGTTCAACTTTGAACCGTTCAAACAACCTATCCCGCGATGCTAACTTTTGAGTGAACAATCCGATTTGAACAAACTTTTTTCGTTCGAAATATCTCATCAAGAATACTTCATTTCCGTATCTACATTTCCGATTTGAACAATTTTTCGTTCAACATTGAACCTTTTAAGCAACCTTTCCCCACCTAATAACTTTTGAGTGAACCGTCCGAATGGAATAAACTTTTTTTTGTTTGAAAGATCTCGGAGAGACTTTCCCA